>JAAGEH010000013.1:1250306-1358843 GCA_011751065.1 Lasiurus cinereus
AAAATATTTTCTCAAAATTCTTCTTATACATTTTATAAAATAAAGTTTGTTTTTTACTTATTAAAAAATAACTATTAGTTATAACTGCATTTGACAAAGGTTCCTATATGCCTTCATTATAAAATCTTTATGAGAGACAAAAAATAGGCATTTCAGAGCCTATTTGGATGATCTAGTAAAGCTAATTCTAGATAAAAAAAAAAGTTTCTTAAAATTTAAATCCTTGAAGGATTGTCAAACTTGATTTTACTAAAACATTATATATTAAAGTGTATTAGACAGTAACATAGGCCAGCAAACTTTAGTTCCTATGATTAAAAGATGGTCCTTTTCTATTAAATACTTGATTAATATAATATAATTATTTTACTAGAAAAGAACTGAGTACAATAAGGCTTATTTTCTAACTTTATTTGTCCTTGTGCATGGACAGTAAATTACACTAATTGGATTTCTTTTATCAGTCCCCCTAAGTACTTTGGTATAGCTATTTACCCTCTGTTTAGGGAGGCAAAATATGAATTATTTGCTCTTCTTGTCTTACTGGCCTGTATCATTTAATTGATTTTATTTTAATAATTTTCTTTTCCTTTTTATCACATATATAACCTTCACAAATTCATACCTTTAAATTAGCCTTCAAACCTTCCTATGTCCTTCAAAAATGCACAACCGTGCCTTAGTCCTTCTACTAAGTATCTCTACTTTAATATTCTTTTCTTTCTGCTATACCCTGAGTAACCTGTATTGGCCCTTTGTTCTTCTTCTTTTTTTTTTAATGTATTAGAATTCCTTATTCTTAGAAACCTTAATTTTTCAATGATTACCAGAAAGCAAACATATAACACTTTTCAGATTAATATTTATGAACATACTTTAAATGTACTTTTATTTTTAAGAAAATATACCTTTAACAAAGTACAAGAGAACTTCCTTCTGTAATAAAAACTAAGAGTAGGTGAATTAAAACTTGTCTAGCAAAAACTGCTATATTTTTCCTTAGAGATAACATCTCAGGTTACTGCTTTATCTCTAACTTCTTTTACAGCCTAAAAAAGCTGAGTTTTGGTGGTGTAGTGGGCAAAGGGCTGCTTGGAGCCTGAGGGTGGTGCTGAAATTGTAAATTATCCTCTTGGCTGATTTTTTTAGATTCTTCCCTGGTTGTATAGGGAAGGGAATGCAGGATAAGAGTCTTATTGCCCTTGTTTTTTTGTTTTTTTTATTTTTGTTTTTAAACTTTTCTGCCTTTATAGGGAGAAAGAGGACTGGATTTTTGTTATCAATATAATTACTACTGAAAAGTTTATTTAAAACAGGGATAACTTAATGTGAAAGTATTATTTTATTTTAATTATTCTGTTAACTATGATTGCCCCTTCTGTTCAAAGAAAGGACATGCTAGTCTGGCTGGGTGTTTTATGCCTCTAGGGCCACTTTTGGAATGCAGTCCATCTTTATTCAAGAGCCACTCATTCTATTGCCACCATGCTCCCAAGGTCAGCCTTGGTGCCACTTCGGCTGGCTTGTGTGGGCTTGTGATGTTACAAGCATGCCCAGACTACCCACTTCTGTCCTGGTCATGTTCTGGTAATACTAATGTTGACAACTGGGTGTTTAACAGACATGATGCTGGGCAGGGTTTTGCAATTTTCTCTGTCCTGCCAAGTTTGGCAACAACTGCCTTCCTTTCTGCCCTTGGAAACCTCTGGGCTTTTGTTCAGAGTGAAATGGCTTCCTTTTTTTTTCTGTTTTCTGTTTTTATCTTCCCCCCTCTCCCTCTCCCTTTCTTCACACCAGGAAAGGTGCTCACCTCCAGGTAGTGATGGTGGCATGGTGGGGATTGGGGACCCCCATGCTGGCCAGAGAAAGGTGCCCTGCAACCAGACCCTGGCTTCTCTGAAAAGTCCCTTTGTCCATCTATTTGCTCCTCTCCCCCACTGTGCAGCGGAGACTTGGCTCCTTTTGTCTAGCAGCTTTTGAGGCTTCCCGGATTCTGGCAAGGGACCCAGAATTATCCTCTTGGCTGATTTTTTAGATTCTTCCCTGGTTGAAGAATCTAGATCCCCAGAGAAAGGTGGAGGAGCTGGGGACGGGCGTGGGGTGTAGGAAGTCAGAATATCCACCTCTGTAGGGTGAATTCCCCCATCTACTATGGAGTCCCCTCTGATGAGGCTTAGGGCAGTGGGTTCAGGGGCCTATCCCTTGTCTGCTCAGCCATGGCCTCTGTTTCCCTCTTACCTGTCCCCCACAGCAGCAGTAATGTGCACCCGCTCATGTGCTTTCTGGTCAGTACCCACTGTCGCAGGATCTGCATATTCTGTCCACAATCCCTTCTCCCTGATACTCCCCCCAGCCTAAACTCCTAGTTAACAGAAACAAAGGACAACACAAAGTGGCTTTTGCTTCACGCAGGCTCTCATACTCACATTTACACACCAGTCAGTTTGAGTCACTTCCCCTGCCCCCAAAGGCAGGCCTGAACTCAGACTGCACTTCAGAAGACATTTGCTCAGAAGACAAACAATTAACCAGATTCCTGCCCAACTGCCCTAACAGAAACAGATGTGGGGGTTAGAGGCTTGGAGGGCAAGGTGTCAAGACCAGCCTGACTGAAAACATGACTGAACCCAGGTGGACATGAATTTTTGGATGAAATACAATAGTAAAATCATGAAATGCAAAAGCTGGAAGGAAGAAATCAAAAGAACATGGAGTACAACCTCCTTATTATGCAGCTGAAGTAACAAAAGCATCTACTACAAAAGAGTCCTCACAGAAAAGGGTTAGGGTGACTTCTAAAATACCTTGTTATCCAGGAAACAAAAGGTGCATTTATTAGCCAAATTTCTCTTGTCCTGCTGATCTTTTGTGGACAACCCTCCCCTGGAGAAATCTTACAAATCTTCAAAGGTGTGTGATTAGGTTTTCACCAGTGTGAATCTTCCTGATAAGTGTGTAACAAGAGTGGTAGTCCTGCACATCCTGCACCAGTCCAAGGAGCAGCAGACACATGTAGTCCACACTGTCCAACAAGCAGCAGACAAGTGACCATCCCACCCTCATTCAAGTATCAGCAGCCACACATGCAACTCACTCCCATCTGAGGAATAGCAGCTGTGTGAGCAGCCTACCACTCTTTGAGGAGCAGCAGTGCACAAACACCCCGCCCCCATACAAGGAGCAGCAGCCCTGCAAGCAACCTGCCTCTGTCCAAGGAACAGCAGCTTTCACAAGCAGCCTGCCCAATCTGAAGAGCATCAGGTGTATACAGCCAGCACTGATCCAAGGAGCAGCAGCCATGCAAGCAGCCTGCCTCTGTCCAAGGATCAGCAGCCTTGTGGTCAGCCCACACCAATCTGAGGAATAGCAGCTGTGCAAGCAGCCTCCCCCAGCCAGCCAGAGGAGCCACCACTGCTGGGAAAAGCACCCACCAGTGGAGCCATTGCCAACTGAGGAGCAGGCACTGATGCAACTTCCCAAGTTACAACTGTAGCCCAAGGAGTCACTGCCACCCAAGGAGCAGCCCCTGCATGACTCGACATCTATATCTGTTGGTGAGATAAAAAAAAAATGGGTAGACAAAGAAAACCCCAAAGGAAAAATCTCCAGAAATGCAGCTAAGTGAAATAGAGCATGGAATATGTCAGAAAAATAATTCCAAATAAGGGTCATAAAGTTCATAAACCCGATGGGTAAAAAAAATAACTTCTTATGTAAGAATAAAAAAGAAATGAAGAGTGATATAGCTGCAATAAAAAAAAAATGGAAAGTTTCAACAGTAGACTAGGAGAAGCTGAGGACCAAATTACCAAATTAGAAGACAGTGAATCAAAATACACCCAAACTGAACTGCAATTGGAGAAAAAAATTAAAAGACAGGAGGTACCCAAGATGGTGACTGACAAGAATGTAGGGAGGGAGAGTGTGTGAGAGAATGATGGAGTGATAGAGCAGTGTGTGGACGTGAGTGGTGTGTGTGAGTGAGAGCTAGGTACAGTTAGATCCTGTAGGTCTTCCAAGGGGCTGCCAAACTGGGAAGTTTTAGATGGCAAAACCCTGCTGCAACAGCAAACACTCTGGGGGTGGCCAGAGACCATGCCATCTTGAAGAACAGAACTGCTTTAAACTAGGATCCTAATGTTGCCACTACTCAATCTAGTCTCAGATGCAAACCGGGACCCTACAGTCACTCAGGTAAAAGACCTGTGACTACAGCTGCAAACCCATGGACACCAAGACCCCAGGCACCCTGGATGCAGACTTCTGTAAGTTACAGAGCCAATCCTCCTCCCTGCCATCCCCAAGGCAGTGGCATAGGAACTTACAGACCCTCTCTGCTCAAACAAGCCTTCTGCCCACACACAGGAGTGGTGGCTCTACCTGAATATGAGCCTGAGTGTGCAGACATAAAAAGTTTGTTTCCCACAGACAGACCCTGTGCCCATATGTAGGTATGCTGCACTAAATTTAAGCTGGGGAGCACGATCTTGGGGAGTTTGTTTTCTGCCACCAGACCCTGGCCCATGCAGGGAGGTTGTGCTGAATTTGAGCCTGGGCACATGAACTTGGGGAGCCTGTTTCCTGAGACTAGACCCCGCACCCATGCAGGGAAGCTGTGCTGAATTTGAACCTGAGAGCACAACTTCACAGAGTTTGTTTCCCTTGACCAAAACCCACTCCCATGCAGGGAGGCTATGCTGAATTTGAGCCTGGGTACATGGACATGGGAAGATTGTTTCCACAGTAGACACCTGTGGGACAAGACCCCAGGCCCACATAGGATGTCAGAGCTACCTATCCTTGATTCAGGGAAAGCACACATGGAAGGATGTTTACACACGGCAGGAGTGGATCTCCTGCTGACACAGTGCAACTGATAAACCTGGTCTTTCAAGCATATTGGGGACCCTGATATTCTGTGCAAGAGGCAGCACTGAGCACCAATGACTTGACTCTGTTTCTCATCACATTCACCTGGGACGCCTGATTCCCAGTGTATTCACACTAAGAGCCAGTGACTCTAATTCTTGGCACATGCACTCACAGGCACTATGATTCTCAGCATGAGGCCACACCAAGCAACAGAGACTCTAATATTTGATTCTCAGCATGGGTAAAGGGGGACTCTCACTCCTGACATGCCTAAGGGACTCTAATTTTTGGCACATGTCAGGGGGTCTCTGTTTCAGTGTGGTGCAGATGGGGTTTTTGATTCTAGGTGTATATAGTAAGCACCTGTGACTCCGATCCTGGGTGAGTGTGGCTCCCACCAACCCATGGCAGCCACACATATTGATACCTAAACTCTTCAATGACACTTGGGGAGTGCAAAGCTCCCACTGCATATGGCCCAGGTCCCCCCTACTTGACATTTGAACCTTCTGGTGACAGTTAGAATAGGGTGACAATGAAACAATCCCCAGAGGAAATAAAATGAGGAATCTCCAAGAAAGGAAATAGTGAAAAGGAAGCCTGCAACATGACAGAAAAAGAATTCACAGTAATGGTCATACAGTTCGTACAGCAGATGGATGAGAAAATTAACAACCTATGCCAAAACCAGGAAGAAGTCGAAAGTGATATGGCTATAATAAAAAACAACATGGAATGTTTCAACAGTAGACTAGAAGAAGCAGATGACCAAATTAGTGAGTTAGAAGATAAGGTAGAGAAACAAGCCCAATCTGAACATCAACTGGAGAAAAAAATTAAAAAGCAGGAGGAGAGCCTAAGGGAGCTTTGGGACAAAGTGAAATGAAGTAACATACATATAATAGGGCTACCAGAATGACAAGAAGAGCAGCACGGATTAGAAAATCTATTTGAAGAAATAATGAGAAAAAACTTCCAATATGGGGAAGAAAAAAAGTTACACAAGTACAAAGTCCCAAGCAAGATGAATCCCAAAAGACCCACACCAAGACACACCATAATTACAATGGCAAATGTGAACAAGAAAGACAAAATCTTAAGGGATGCAAGAGAGACACAGAGTTACCTACAAAGGATCCCCCATGAGATTATCAAATGATTTCTCAACAGAAACACATCAAGCTAGAAGAGAATGAAGGAGGTATACAAAGTGATGCAAAGCAAAAGACTGAAACCAAAAATACTCTATCCAGCAAGACTATAAAAAAATTGAAGAGGAAATCAGGATCTTTGCAGACAAAGAAAAGGCTAAGGGAATTGATCAATACCACACCAGCAATGCAAGAAATGCTAAAGAGAATGCTGTAAAAAGAAGAAATAGAGTGGGAGGAAGCAATACAGGAATAAAATACAGAATTGAATACAAACAATATCTATCAAAAAATAACGTTAAATGTAAATGGATTAAATGCTCCACTCAAAATATATTAAGAGAATGAATGGATAAGAAAATATGACCCATATATTTATATATTCTGTATACAGGAGACCCAACTCAGAACAAGGGACTCACACAGACTGAAAGTGAAGGAATGGAAAAATATCAGGCAAATTGAAATGGAAAAAAAAAAACTTGGGTAGCAATATTCATATCTGGAAAAAATAGACCTCAAAGTGAAGATCATAACAAGAGACAAGAAAGTTCACTTCATAATTCTAAAGGGATCAATACAAGAAGAGGATATAACTCTGGTAAACATATATGCACACAATGCAGGAGCACCGAAATACATAAAAACAAAACTCCAGAAGATTTCAGGGGTGATATTGACAGCAACACAATCATAGTAGGAGACTTTAATACCCCATTAATATCACTGGATAAATCCTCTATACAAAAAATTAGCAAAGAAACTAAAATCTTAAACGACTCACTAGATCAGATGGACTTAACATCTTTACAACATTCCACTAAAAAACTACAGAATATATATTCTTCTCAACCATACATGGGACATTTTCAAAGATAGATCACATTTTGGGACACAAGCAAAGTTTCTCCAAATTAAAGAGAATTGAAATTATATCAAACATCTTCTCAGATCACTATGAATAAAATTAGAAATCAACTACAGTCAAAACAGTAACAAAAATCCAAACACTTGGAGGCTGAATAGCATGAGTGATTGGGTTACCAAAGATATTAAAGAATAAATAAAACACCTATTGGAAATAAATGACAATAAAAAAACAACAATCCAAAATCTGTGGGTCACAATAAAAGCAGTAATGAGAGGGAAGTTTATAATATTATAGGCCTACATCAAAAAATAAGAAAAAATTATAATAAACCATCTAACCCTGAAACTTGAAGAATTAGAAAGAGAGAAGCAAGAAAAGCCCAAGGTGAGCAGAAGGAAGGAAACAATAAAGATCAGAGCAAAAATGATTGACATAGAGACCAGAAAACAATACAAAGACCAATGAATGCAGTAGCTGGTTCTTTGATAGGATAAAAAACAATGATGAACCTCCAGCCAGGCTCATGAAGAAGCAAAGTGAGAGGACCCAAATAAACAAAATTAGAAATGAAAAAGGTGAAATAATAACAGACCTCACAGAAATATGAAGAATCAGAAAAAAATACTATGAGTAACTCTACTCCAACAGACAGGCCAACCTATAAGAAATGGATATATTCCTAAAAAAATATGACCTTCCACACCTCAGAGAGGAGGAATCAAAAAATCAGAATAGGCTGATAACTAAGGAGGAATTGAAGCAGTAATCAAAAATCTCCAAAAAAATAAAAGCCCTGCACAAGCTAACTTCAAAGGGAAGTTTTATTTAACATTCAAAGAAGGAATAAAACCTATCTTTCTACAAAAGATGGACAACCTGGAGAAAAAGGATATATTCCTAAAAATATAACTAAAAATGGAACTGCCATTTGACACAACAATCCCACTCTTAGGAATATATCCTAAGAAACTAGAAACACCAATCAGAAAGGATATATGCACCCCTATGTTCATAGCAGCACAATTTACAATAGCTACAATTTGGAAACAACCCAGGTGCCCATCAGCAGATGAGTAGATGAGAAATCTATGGTACATCTACACAATGAAATACTATGCTGCCATAAAATAAAAGGAATTCTTACCATTTGCAGTACCATTTGAATGGAACTGGAGAGCATTATGCTAAGTGAAATAAGCCAGTCAATGAAAGAAAAATACCACATGTTCTCACTCATTTATGGATAATAAAGAACATTATAAAATGAAGAACAAAAAGCTAGATACAAAGGCAGTAAAGCATCAGACTTTTCAATTACAGCAGGAAGGTTAGGGTGAGGTGGGGTCGATAAGAGATCAACCAAAGGACTTGTATGCATGCATATAAGCATAACCACTGGACATAAGACACTAGGGGGTTAAGGTATGCATGGGATTGGGGGGGTGTCAATGGGAAGATATGTATACATGTAACACATTAATAAAAAAATTAAAAAACAACAAAAGCACAAAGAGAAAAAAACTTTTTAGATAGTAAGACAGAGAAGAGAGAGGTGTGTATGGACTTGGAGCAGTGGATTGGAAATTAGATATATAAGTGGGGTGAAATTTTAACAGGGGAGAAAAAGAAAGAATGGGGAAAATCTAAAGTAGGAAAAGGGTAAGAGAAACAGGACAATAAAAGTGGAAAAGGTAGGAAGAAGGTTATGGCATAAAGGTAGAGTTGAGATAGAATAAAATGATGCTAAAGGAAGGATGAAAATAGAATGTACAACTCTAATACCAAAGTAAAATAAAGATAAAATAAAATGACACTTTTTTTTCAAAAAGGTATAAAAGGAGTAGTAATAATATTTCTTGAAAATAAAAATGCACAATCCAAGATGGCAGCATAGGTAAGCACCTACACTGCTGCCTCGCACAACAATTTCAAAACTACGACTAAAAGACAAAAGGGACACCATCCAGAACCACAGGAAAGCTGGCTGAGTAGAAATTCTACAACTAGAAGGAAAGAGAGGTGCTCACAGAGACCCAGAGGAGCTGCAAAAAGATGAGGTACACAGACGTGTGCGTGGAGAGTGCTGGTGCTGGAGTACCTGGCTGGCTTTCTCTGGCGGGAGGGAGACCGAGACTCCCAACTGCATTGAGCCCCTTATCCTATGGCACTAAACCCCAGATCAAGCCAAAACTCATACAGGGGGAGTTTGGACTGTGAAAAGGGAAATTTAGGGGAGTCGCGAAAGGGCAGAAGTCAGGTGGCACACACAGCAGGAATATGACCAATCAATATGGTCATATTCCTAGAAAATACAGCCTTCCAAAATTCAATCAGGAAGAATCTAAGGCCACTTCATAATACTAAAGGGTCCAGAAGAAATAACTCTGGAAAACATATACACACCAAAAATAGGAGCACCCAAATACATTAAAAAAAAATTCCTAGAGGATAACAAGGGAGAGATTGGCAGCAACACAATCATAGTAGGAAACTTTAATAACCCACTATCACCATTGGGCAAATTCTCTAAACAAAAAAATCAGCAAAGAAAACTCAATCCTAAATGACTCACTAGACCAGATGGAATTAATGGACATCTTCAGAACATTTCACCCAAAAGCCACAGAATATACATTCTTTTCAAGTTTGCATGGGTCATTTTCAAAGACAGACCATATGTTGTATTATAGGCAAAGTCTCTTCAAATTCAAGAACATAGAAATCATATCAGGCATCATCTCAGATCATAGTGGAATAAATATGGAAATCAACTACAATAAAAACAATCCAAAAAATTAAAAACACACGGAGACTAAATATCATGTTATTAAACGAGTGGGTTACCAAAGAGATCAAAGAAGAAATAAGAAACATCATAGCAACAAATGACAATGAAAACACAACAATTCAAAATCTATGGGACACAGTGAAAGTAGTGAGAGGGAAGTTCATAGCTCTACAAGCCTACTGCAAAAAAACAAGAAATAATAGTAATAAATTACCTAATGCTACAACTCAAAGAGTTAGAAAGAGAACAAGAATATTATAGTTTCCTCAAAAAACTAAAAATGGAACTCCCATTTGACCCAGTGATCCCATTTCTAGGAATATATCTCAAGAAACTAGAAACACAAATCAGAAAGGATATATGCACCCCTATGTTCATAGCAGCAAAATTCTCCATAGCTAAGATTTGGAAACAGCCTTAAGTGCCCTTCAGCAAATGAATGGATTAAAAAACTGTGGTACATCTACACAATGGAATCCTATGCTGCAGTAAAAAAGAAGGAGTACTTACCATTTGCAACAACATGAATGGAGATGGAGAGTATTATGCTAAGTGAAATAAGCCAGGCAGAGAAAGATAAATATCACATGATCTCACTCGTTTGTGGAATATAATGAATATCATAAACTGATGAACAATAACAGTTCCAGAGACATAGAAACATCAATTAGAACGTCAAACCTCAGGGAAAGTAGGGGATAATGGAGGTAAAAAGGAGAGATCAACAAATGGACTTATATGTATGCATGTAAGCTTAATCAATGAACTCAGAAAACAGAGGGGTGGAGCCATAACTGGGATGTAGCAAGTAATGGGGAAATAAGGACACACACATAATACGTGAATCAATAAAAATTTTTTTAAAAAAGAAAGAACTCTGGTTATATACATAGTGGAGCACCCAAATACATTAAAAAAAAACTCCTGGAGGATATCAAGGGAGAAATTGACAGCAACACAATCATAATAGGAGATTTTAATACCCCACAATCACCATTGGAAAATCTTGTAAACAAAAATCAGCAAAGAAACATCAATCCTAAATGACTCACTAGACCAGAGGGAATTAATTGACATCTTCAGAACAATTCACACTAAAGCCACAGAATATACATTCTTCTCAAATGCACACGGGTCATTTTTAAAGACAGACCATATATTGGGCCACAGGCAAAGTCTCTTCAAATTCAAGAAGATAGAAATCATATCAAGCATCTTCTCAGATCACAGTGGCATAAAACTGGATATCAACTACAATAAAAACAATCCAAAAAGAATCAAACACATGGAGACTAAATAGCATGCTATTAAACTATGACTGGGTTACCAGAGAGATCAAAGAAGAAAAAAATATAATGGCAAAAAATGACAATGAAAACACAACAATCCAAAAATCTATCTGACACAGCGAAAGCAGTCTTGAGAGGAAAGTTCATAGCTCTAAAGCCTACTTCAAAAAAAACAACAACCAACCAACCAACAAACAAAAACAAGAAACAATGATAATAAATTACCTAACACTACAACTCAAAGAGTTAGAAAGAGCAATAAGAAAAGCCCAGTGTGAGTAGAAGGAAGGAAATAATAAAGATCAGAGTGGAGATAAACATAATAGATACCAAAGAAACAATACAAAACATAAACAAAAACAAGAGCTCTTTCTTTGAAAGGATAAACAAGATTGATGAAACTCTAGCCAGGCTCACCAAAAAGCAAAGAGAAAGGACCCAAATAAACAAAATCAAGAAATTAAAGAAGAAAAATAACAACAAATCCATCGAAATACAAAGAATTGTTAAAAAAAATACGATGAACAACTGCATTCCAACAAACTGGACAACCTAGAGGAAATGAACATATTCCTAGAAAAATACAACCTTACAAAAATCAATCAGGACCAATCTAAAAATCTAAATAGGCCAATAACTATGGAAGCATTCATCACAAACTTCCCACAAACAAAAGCCCAGGGCTAGATGGCTCCACAGGGCAGTTTTAAGAAACATTCAAGGAAGAACTAAAACCTATCCTCCTCAGACTATTCTAAAAATTTCAAGAGTAAGGAATACTTCCAAGCTCATTCTATGAAGCCAGCATCACCTTAATACCAAAACCAGACAAAGATAACACAATGAAAGAGAATTACAAACCAATATCCATTATGAACATAAATGCCAAAATCCTCAACAAAATTCTAGCAAATAGGAACCAACAGTACATCAGAAAGATCATACATCATGACCAAGTTGGATTTATCCTGGGGATGCAAGGATGGTACAATATCCACAAATCAATAAACATGATACAACACGTAAACAAATTCAGAGTTAAAAATCGCATAGTCATATCAACTGATGCAGAAAAAGCATTTGACAAAATCCAATATCCTTTCTTGATAAAAACTCTCAGCAAGGTGGGAATATATACCTCAACATAATAAAAGCCATATATGATAGACCGGTAGCCAACATCATATTCAATGGGCAAAAACTAAAACCATTTCCCCTAAGAACAGGAACAAGACAGGGTTACCCACTCTCACCTCTCCTGTTCGATATAGTACTGGATAGATTTTTGGATTGTTGTGTTTTCATTGTCATTTTTTGCCATTATACAACTTATATAACGATTAGCCATTGCAAGTAGACAAGAAGAAGAAATAAAAGGCATCCAAATTGCAAAAGGAGAAGTAAAAGTGTGCTTATTTACAGATGATATGATATTGTATATAAAAAACCCAAAAGATTCCATAAAAACATATTAGACTTAATAAAGGAATTTGGCAATGTAATAGGATAAAAAATTAACGCCAAGAATTCTATAGCATTTTTAAACACCAATAGTGAACTTACAGAAAGTGAGACTAAAAAAGCAATACCATTTTCTATCGCATCAAAAAATAAAATTAAGATACCTAGGAATAAACTTAACTAAGCAGGTAAAAGACCTCTACATGGAAAACGACAGGACCCGGAAAAAAGAGATAGAGGAAGATGTAAACAGATCATGTTCTTTGATAGGTAGAATCAACATCATTAAATTGTCCATACTATCAAAAGCAATCGATAGATTCAATACACTACCCATTAAAACACCAATGACATATTTCACAGACCTAGAAAAAACTTTCCAAAAATTCATCTGGAATAAAAAAAAACCTGAAATAGCCACAGCAATCCTGAGAAAGAAGAACAAAGTAGGTGGGATTTCAATTCCAGATTTCAAGCTCTATTACAAAGCCACTGTTCTCTGGTACTGCACAAGAATAGACATATAGACCAATGGAATAGAATAGAGAAACCAGAAATAGACCCAAACCACTATGCTGAATCACTATTTGACAAAAGAGGCATGAACATACAATGGAGTCAAGATGGTCTCTTCAATAAATGGTGTTGGGAAAATTGGACAGATACATTGCAAAAAATATAAAACTTGACCACGAACTTACACCATCACAAAAATAAACTCACAATGGATCATGGACTTAAGCATAAGATGGGAAGCCATAAAAATACTAGAGAAATTTACAGGCAGAGAAATCTCAGACATATGCAAAGCAATTTCTTCACTGATATCTCTCCTAGGACAATGGAAACTAAAGAGAAAATAACACAAGGGACTACATTAAATTAAAATCTTTTGTACAGCAAAAGAAACCATCAACAAAACAACCAGAAAGCCCACTGTATGGGAGAACATATTTGCAAATGTTATCACTGATAAAGGTTTAATCTCCAACATCTACAGCCAACTTATACAACGTAATAAAAGGAACATAAATGATCAAATATAAAAATGGGTAACAGAACACAATATAATTTTTTTATTATTTTTAATATCAATTTTATTTTGAAGTATTTTTTTATTATTTTTATACATATCTCCCCATTGCCCCCCTCCCTCCCAGGCATACCCCAACCTCCCAGTGTGTATGTTCATTGATTATGCTTATATGCATGCATACAAGTCCTTTGATTGATTTCTTATCTATCTCACCTAATTTAAATCTTCCTGCTGTAATTTCACATTCCGTTTGAAGCTTTACTGCCTCTGTATCTATCCTTTTGTTCATCAGTTCATAATGTTCTTTATTATCCACAAATGAGTGAGATCATGTGATGCTATTCCTTCATTGACTGGCTTATTTCACTAAGCATAAGGCTCTCCGGTTCCAACCAGGTTGCTGCAAATGGTAAGAATTCCTTCTTTTTAATGGCAGCATAGAATTTCATTGTGTAGATGTACCACAGTTTTCAGATCCACTCATCTGCTGACAGGCACCTAGGATGTTTCCAAATTGTGGCTATTGTAAATTGTGCTGCTATGAACATAAGGTTGCATAAATCCTTTCTGATTGGTGTTTGTAATTTCTTAGGATAAATTCCTAAGAGTGGGATTGCTGGGTCAAATGGGAGATCCATTTTTAGTTTTTTTGAGGAAACTCCATACTGTTCTCCACAGTGGCTGCACCAGTCTGCATTCCCACAAACAGTGCACAAGGGTTCCCTTTTTCTCTGCATCCTCGCCAACACTTGTCGTTTGTTGATTTGTTAAAGATTGCCATTCTGACCAGTGAAAGATGGTTGAGCATTGTCATTTTGATTTGCATCTCTCAGATGATTAATGACTTTGAACATGTTTTCATGTGTCTCTTGGTCTTCCTTCTGTCATCTTTCGAGAAGGTTCTATTTATGTCCATTGCCCATTTTTTTTATTGGATCATTTAGCTTCCTTTTAATAAGTTGTATAAGTTGGCTGTAGATTTTGGAGATTAAACCGTTATCAGTGATAACATTTGCAAATATGTTCTCCCATACAGAGATCTTTCTTCTTTTGTTGATGGTTTCTTTTGCTGTGCAAAAGCTTTTTATTTTGATGTAGTCCCATTTGTTTATTTTTTTCTTTAGCTTCAATTGCCTTTGGAGCAGTATCAGTGAAGAAGTTCTTTCGACATATATCTCAGATTGTGCTGCCTGTGGATTCCTCTAGTATTTTTATGGTTTCCCTTCTAATGTTTAAGTCCTGTATCCATTTTGAGTTTATTTTTGTATTTGGTGTAAGTTGGTGGTCCAGTTTCATTTTTTTCCATGTATCTGTCCAATTTTCCCAACATCATTTATTGAAGAGGCTATCTTGGCTCCATTGAATGTTCATGTCTCCTTTGTCAAATATTAGTTGAGCATAGTGGTTTGGTTGGATATCTGGGTTCTCTATTTTTTCCATTGGTCTATATGTCTGTTCTTGTGCCAGTACCAGGCTCTTTTGAGAACAGTTGCTTTGTAATATAGCTTGAAATCTGGTATTGAGATCCCACCTACTTTATTCTTTTTTCTCAGAATTGCTGTAGCTATTCGTGGTCTTTTTTTGTTCCAGATGAATCTATGAAGACTTCTTTCTAGGTCTGTGAAATATGTCGTTGGTATTTTAATGGGTAGTGCGTTGAATCTGTAGATTGCTTTGGGTAGTATGGACATTTTAATGATGTTGATTCTCCCAATCCATGAGCATGGTGTGCTCTTCCATCTGTTAACATCTTCCTCTATCTCTTTTTTCAGTGTCCTTTAGTTTTCTGCATATAGGTCTTTTACCTCTTTAGTTAGGTTTATTGCTAGGTATCTTAATTTTTTTGGTGCGATGGTAAATGGGATGGCTTTTTTTAGTTTCTGTTTCTGTAATTTCAATATTAGTATATAGAAATGCCACATATTTTTAGCATTAATTTTGTATCCTGCTACATTGCCAAATTCATTACTTAAGTCAATTAGTTTTGGAATGGAGTCCTTTGATATTTTATGTACAATATCATGTCATCTACAAATAAGGGCAGCTTTACTTCTTCTTTTCCAATTTGGATGCCTTTTATTTCTTCTTCTTGTCTAATTGCAATGGCTAATACTTCCAGTACTATGTCGAAAAGGAGAGGTGAGAGTGGGTATCCCTGTCTTGTTCCTGTTCTTAGGGGAAATGGTTTTAGTTTTTGCCCTTGAGTATGATGTTACCTTTGGGTTTATCATATATGGATTTTATGATGTTGAGGTATGCTCCTTCTATTCGCACTTTGCTGAGAGTTTTTATCAAGAAAGGGTATTGGATTTTGTCAAATGCTTTTTCTGCATCAATTGATGTGACTATGTGATTTTTATCTCTCAATTTGTTTACATGATGCATCACATTTATTGATTTGCTGATATTGTACCATCCCTGCATTCCTGGGATGAATCCTGCTTGGCATTGGTGTATGATCTTTCTGATGTACTGCTGGATCCGATTTGCTAGAATTTTGTTGAGGATTTTGGTATCAATGTTCATGAGAGATATTGGCCTATAATTCTCTTTCATTGTGTTGTCTTTATCTGGTTTTGGTATTAGGGTGATGCTGGCTTCATAGAAGGTGTTTGGAAGTGTTCCTTCTTCTTGAATGTTTTTGAATAGTCTGAGGAGGATAGGTTTTAATTCTTCCTTGAATGTTTGGTAAAACTCTCCTGTGTAGCCATCTAGTCCCGGGCTTTTATTTGCTGGAAGCTTTTTGATGACTGCTTCAATTTCTCCCATAGTTATTCGACTATTGAGATGTTTGGCTTCCTCCTCATTGAGTTCTGGAAGGTTATATTTCTCTAGGTAAATGTCCATTTCTTTCAGGTTGTCCAATTTGTTGGAATAGAGTTGTTCATAGTATTTTTTAACAATCCTTTGTATTTCCACAGGGTCTGTTGTTATTTTTCCTCTTTCGTTTCTGATTTTGTTTATTTGGGTGTTCTCTCTTTGCTTCTTGGTGAGCCTAGCTAGAGGTCCATCAATCTTGTTTCTCCTTTCAAAGAACCAGCTCTTTCTTTTGTTGATCTTTTGAATTGTTTCTTTGGTCTCCAAGTTGTTTATCTCCACTCTGATCTTCACTATTTCCTTCTGAGTACACTGGGGTTTTCTTGTTGTGCTCGTTCTAGCTCTTTAGTTGTTGGGTTAGGTAATTTATTACCGTTGTTTCCTGTGTTTTGCAGTAGGCTTGTAGGGCTATGAACTTCCCTCTCAAGACTGCTTTCACTCTGTCCCATAAATTTTGTATTGTTGTGTCGCCATTGTCATTTGTTGCCATGATGTTTTTTATTTCTTCCTTGATCTCTCTGGTTACCCAGTTATTGTTTAATACCATGCTGTTTAGTCTCCATGTGTTCGATTTCTTTGTGTTGTTTTTATTATAGTTGATTTCCAGATTTATGCCACTGTGGTCTGAGAAAATGCTTGATATGATTTCTATCTTCTTGAATTTGAAGAGACTTTTCTTATGACCCAACATATGATATATCTTTGAAAATGACCATTGTGCACTGGAGAAGAATGTATATTCTGTGGCTTTGGGGTGAAATGTTTTGAAGATGTCAATTCATTCCATCTGGTCTAGTGAGTCATTTAGGATTGATGTTTCTTTCCTGATTTTTTGTTTAGAGGATTTGTCCAGTGGTGACAGTGGGGTATTAAAGTCTCCTACTATGATTTTATTGCTGTCAATCTCTCCCTTAATATTTTCCAAGAGTTTTTTTTATATATTTAGGTGCTCCTATATAGGGTGCATATATGTTTACCAGAGTTATTTCTTCTTGTTGGATTGTTCCCTTTAGTATTATGAAGTGGCCTTCTTCATCTCTTGTTATGTCCTTCACTTTGAGATCTAATTTGTCAGATATAAATATTTCAACCCCAGCTTTTTTTTCATTTCCATTTGCCTGAAATATCATCTTCCATCCCTTCACCCTCAATCTGTGTGCATCTCTTTTCCTGAGGTGGGATTCTTGCAGACAGCAGATATATGGATCACTTTTTCTTATCCAATCAGTTACCCTATGTCTTTTGATTGGAGCATTTAATCTGTTTTCATTTAAAGTTATTATTGGTAAGTACTTATCTGTTGCCACTTTTAGTCCTTACTCCCGAGTTCCTTCTTCACTTTCTCTTTCTTTTTATTACAGCAGACCCTTTCACATTTCTTGCATTGCTGGTTTGGTGGAAATATATTCCCTTAGTCCTTTTTTGTCTGTGAAGCTTTTGATTTCACCTTCAATTTTCATTGAGAGTCTTGCTGGGTACAGTATTCTTGGATTCAGACCCTTCCCTTGCATGACTTTATATATTTCATTCCATTCCCTTCCGGCCTGATGAGTTTCTGTTGAGAAGTTAGTAGCTAGTCTTATGGGGGTTCCTTTGTAGGTAACTTTCTGTTTCTCTGTGGCTGCTTTTAAGATTCTTACTTTGTCGTCAGTGTTTGCCAATTTTATTATAATGTGCCTTGGTGTCAGTTTGTTGGGGTTCATTTTACTTGGGACTCTGTGAGCTTCTTGGATTTGTGTGGGTTTTGTCTCTCCTATATTGGGGAAATTTTCTGTCATTATTTCTTCAAACACGTTCTCTAATCCTTGTTCAGTTTCCACTCTTTCTGGAACCCCAATTATTCGGAGGTTGTTTTGTTTCATGTTACCCAAAGTTCCCTTAGGCTCTCCTCTTGCCTTTTAACTTTTTTTTTTTCTAGAAGCTGCTGTACTTGGGTATTTTTTCCTACCTGGTCTTCTAGCTCACTGATGTGGTCCTCTGCTTCTTCTAGTCTACTTTTGATGATTTCTATTGAGTTCTTTATAGCAGTGATGCCATTTTTCATTTCTTCTTGATTATTCTGCACCTCCTCTAGGTTCTTCTGCATTTCTTCTTGCTGCTTCTTCATCTCCTCTTGGGTCTTCTTCATTTTCTCTTGGCTCTTACTCAGATTGTCGATTTTGTCTTCCATTCTTTTCATCCACCTTATGATCATTTCTCTGAACTCTTTCTCTGGCAGGCTTATTTCTGCTTCTATTTCGTTTACTTTTTTTTTCTGGTGAAACCTGCCTTTCTGTCTTATGTGAGCTGTTTCTTTTTCTGCCCATGATCTTTCTTCTCCGGGTGTCTGGTTATGTAGTTCTCTCTCCTACGTTGATTGAAAGGCACAAACTAGAACACGTCCAGGTACAGCACACAAGGCACTTTCAGTGTGCCATGTGGATCTCTGAATCTGCCTGTCTGGGCCATTTGGAGAGTGGTGTTCCAGGTCCCAGGCTGTTTGGTGGGTGCCTCAGCCAGCCACAGCTTTCAGACTTCTGCAGACATCCACCTCCCTCTTATCCCAGACGAAATCTGACCTTTCCATGTGCCGTGTGGGTCTCTGATTCCGCTGCGTGTCTGCGCCGATTGGAGAGTGGAGTTCTCCAAAATAGAAATTTTTGATAGAAGAGAAAGAAGGCCAAGAGCCATATGAATACATGCTCAAAATCATTAATTATGGGATAAATGCTAATCAAAATGACAATGCTGTACCATCTCACCCCTGTCAGAATAGCAATCATCAACAAATCAACAAACCACATGTTTAGGCGGGGATGCAGAGAAAAGGAAACCCTCATGCACTGTTGGTGGGAATGCACACTGGTGGAACTCCCATTTGACCAAGAGATCCCACTTCTAAAATATATCCCAAGAAACCAGAAACTCCAATCAGAAAGGATATATGTACCCTTATGTTCATAGCACAATTCACCATAGCTAAGATTTGGAAACAGTCTAAATGCCCATCAGCAGATGAGTGGATTAGAAAACTGTGGTACAATATAATACTATGCTGTCATAAAAAAGAAGGAAGTCTTTCCATTTGCATCAACCTGGATGGAATTGGAGAGCATTAAGTTAAGTGAAATAAGCCAATCAATGAACGAAAAATACCACATGATCTCACTTATTTATGGCTAATAAAGAACATTATGAACTGATGAACAAAAAGATAGATACAGAGGCAGTAAAGCATCAAACAGACTATCAAATTACAGCCGGAAGTTTAGGGAGAGGTGGGGTAGATAAGAGATCAACCAAAGGACTTGTATGCATGCTTATAAGCATAACCAATGTAGGCAAAACACTGGGGGATAAGGGTATGCATGGGAGTGAGGTGGGTGGTGCAATGGGAAGATATGTACACATAAAATACACTAAAAAATTTAGAAGCAGAAAAAAAAGAAAACTGTGTGTACATCTATACAATGGAATACAATGCTGCTATAAAAAAGAAGGAATTCTTACCATTTGTAGCAGCATGGATGTACCTGGAGAGCATTATGTTAAGTGAAATAAGCCAGTAATTGAAAGAAAAATACCACATGATCTCACTCATTTATGGAAAATAAAGAACACTATAACCTGATGAACAAAAAGATAGAGAGGCAGTAATGCACTGAACAGACTGTCAAATTATAGCAGGAAATCTGGGCAGTGTTGGGGAGGGGGGAAAGAAATCAACCAAAGGACTTATATGCATGCATATAATCACAACCAGTGGACACAAGACACTGGGTGGTTGGAATGAGGGCATATGATAGGGGTTAGGGGAGCCTGGGGCAAGGTCAGTGTGGGAAAAAATGGAGATATATGTAATACTTTAAACAATAAAAAAGAATAAGAAAACCTAAATAGAACAATAACTAATGATGAAATTAAAGCAGTATTAATAAAATAGCAATGAAAAAATCTGCCAGCAAACAGAAGTCAGGGACTGAATTGATTTACAGGAGAATTTTACAAACTATTGAAAGAACAACTAACACCTACATTCCTCCAAATATCCCAATACCAGGTAAAGACACTACAAAGATAGGAAATTATAGGGCAATATCCCTGATGAACATAGATGCTAATATCCTCAGCAAAATATTAGCAAATCTGATCCAGCAATACATTAAAAAGATCATACACAATGACCAAGTGGGATTAATTCCAGGGATACAAGGCTGGAACAATATTTTCAAACCAATAAATGTGATATAGCACATAAATAAATTAACTGCAAGACAAAAATCACATAACATATCAACTGATGCAGAAAAAAACATTTGACAATATCCAACACCCTTCTTTGACAAAAACTCTCAGCAAAGTGAGAATAGGAGGATAATACCTCAACATAATAAAAGCCATATATGACAAGCCTACAGATAACATCCTAAGAAATTAACAAAAACGAAAACCATTTTCCTTAAGAACAGGAATGAGACAGGGATACCAGCTTTCACCACTCTTGTTCAGCAAAGTACAGGAAGTCCTATCCATAGTGATCAGACCAGAAGAAAAAAAAATAAAAGGAATCCAAATTGGAAAGGAGGAAGTTAACTGTCATTATAGAAAATCCTAAAGACTCCATTAAAAAAAAAGCAACTACTAGATTTAATAAATGAATTTGGCAAAATAGTAAGATATAAAACTAATGCCCAGAAACCTATGGCATTCTGTACAACAAACATGTCAAACTCAAAGGCTAACATGGGCCAAATAAAGAAGGTTTAAATTTATGTGGGCCGCAAAACAAACAAAAAAACCCTTCAATTTTCATAGAAACATCGGTTTATTTTGATAGAGACATGCTGAATACAAAGGACTGAAATAAATGAGTAATCATTAACCTAAAATAATAGTACATTTTAATAAAAAATTAATATTTTTAACATTAACTTACCAGACACTGAATAACTGCACAAATTAATAAGTGTAATGCAAATAAACCTATTTTTCTTGTTCTCTGAAAGCGCAATATTTACAGTTGTGCACACCAAACAAGTCAGTACAAGACTAATGATGTGGCAATCGGTTTCTAAAATATTCACTGCTAGTATTATTGGAGAGAAATGGTGCACCTGCACGTAAGGCACAAAAGGAAAATGAAAGCAACACAAATATAGTAATCACTCATTAATGAACATTGTAGCTTGTTATTAATAATTATGTATAACAGGATACTGTAAAATTAAGTTACAAAATTTTTATTAAAATGTTTCTTACATACCATTATATTGGCTGGGCCACAAAAAATATTCATTGTGGGACATATGCAGCCTGTGTACTGTGAGTTTGACATGCTTGCTGTACAACCAAAATGAACTCCCAGAAAGATAAACAAAAAACAATCCCATTTACCATTGCAACAACAAAAAAACTAATATATTTAGGATTATACTTAACTAAGGACGTAAAAGACCTGTACTCCGAAAACTACAGGTCATTAAAAAAGGAGCTAGAGGAAGATATAAATAAGTAGTAGAATATACTGTCTTCATGAATTGGTAGGAAAAACATCATTAAAAATGTCCATACTACCCAAAGAAATCTATAGATCCAATGCAATACCCATTAAAATACAATGGCATATTTCACAGAACTAAAACAAAAACAAAAACAAAAACAAAAAAACCTCTCCAAAAATTCACATAGAACAAAAAAAGACCCTGAGTAGCTGTAGAAATCCTGAGAAAAAGGAACAAAGTGGGAGGGATCACAATAACAGATATGAAGCTATATTACAAAGCCACTGTTCTCAAAACAGCCTGGTACTGGCACAAGAACAGACATATAGACCAATGGAATAGAACAGAGAACCCAGAAATCGACCAAAGCCATTAAGCTCAAATAATATTTCACAAAGGAGGCAAGAGCATACAATGGAGGCAAGACCATCTCTTCAATAAATGGTGTTGGGAAAATTGGACAGATACATGCAATAAAATGAAACTAGACCACCAACTTATATCATACCCCAAAATAAACTCAAAATGGATAAAGGACTTAAATGTAAGACAGGAAATCATAAACATCTTAGAAGAATCCATAAGCAGCAAGATATCAGGCATATGTCATAGCAATATCTTTGCCAATACAGCTGCTAGGGCAATGGAAATTAAGTAGAAGATAAACAAATGGGACTACATCAAAATAAAAAGTTTTTGCACAGCAAAAAAGCAAACAAAACAAAACAAACAAAAAAAAATCACCAAAATTAAGAAAGAGCCCACTGCATGGGGGACATATTTGCCCATGATACATCTGATAAGGGGTTAATTTCTAAAATATATAGGGAGGAGTTGGAAAATGGCGGCGGAGGAGACAGATGCGTCTGGAGCTTTGTCTCTGGCCAGAGGGAGAGAGAGTGGCTGAGAGTCGCACTGGGAGTGTTTGTTGGCAAGTTAAGAGTCAGTTATCCTCCAGGAGAAGGTGTGGGACTGCTGTACGGGACTCTCCCAGCCAGGCAGCCCCACTGCCACCAGGATTTTGTCTGCCAGAGCCACCAGCGAGAACTCAGAGACCGCAGCGCCATCTTGCAGAGGGAGGTGGATGTCTGCGGCGGTCTGAAGCCTGCGGCTGGGGCACCCATCGAGCAGCTGGGGACCCTGGGATCCAGAACTCCACTCTCCAATTGGGGCAGACATGCGGCGGAATCAGAGATCCACAGAGCACACGGAAAGATCACATTTCACCTGGGATAAGAGGGAGGTGGATGTCTGTGGAGGTCTGAAAGCTGCGGCTGACGGAAGCACCCACCAAGCAGCCAGGGACCCAGAGCACGGCTCTCCAGATGGCACAGACTGACGGCCAGTGGATTCGGAGATCCACGAGGCACATGGAAGGGGCAGATTTCGCCTGGGATAGGGTGAGGTCTCCTACCCTTGCACAAACAAAGACTCGCACACTGTGGGAACTGGGCTGCGGGAAAGCTGCCTCTGGAGAGGTCCCCAGAGGTGGGCAGCGCGTGATCCCTAAGTGTGGAGGGAAAGTCTCCGAGCTGTTGACAGAGGGGAGCTCTGGAAAACGACTCATTTTTTTCTGGGGCAGAGGGACAGCCTGGGAGTTATTACAGTGTCCCGGCTGCAAAATCCCCACAAACTGGCTTTGAGAACCACAGAGTAGCAGGATCTGAACACAGCCTAGAGAGGTCCTGTGCTTTGTCTCAGAGATCAATCCCGAAACACTGCCACCCAGTGGATGACACACAAATTGACTCTCGCATAACCACAAGAGAATTAAGAGATTAAAACACCAAGAGGGAACACAGGGAACTGCAATACCTTCCCTACTGGGAAACAGGAGTGCCAAGCAGAATAACAGTGGAAGTGAATGACCATTCTATTTTTTTTTTATTTTTCCTTTTTTCCTTTTTTTTAATTTTTAATTTTTAAATATTTTAATTAAAATACTATTTTTTTTCTTTCCACCTCAATTGATTTTACCTTTTTAATTATTACATTTTTGTTTTAAACAAGTATTATTAATTACTACTAGTACTTTACCTTTTTGGAAAAAAACAAGTGTCATTTTGTTTTCTCTTTATTTTATTTCGGGATCGGAGTTCTACATTCTATTTTCCTCTTTCCTTTAGCATAATTTTACTCCAGATCAACTCCACCTTTATGCCAACACTTTCCTCCTAACTTTCCCCATTGTGTTGTCTTGTTTCTCTTTCCCTTTTCCAACTTTACATTCTCTCTATTCTTTCTCTTTACCTGGTTAAAGTTTCACCTAATTTCAAATCCCCTGCTACAAGTACATACAAACCTCTCTCTTCTTGTCTTCACTAGCTAAAAAGTTGTTTTTACTCTATGTCCTTTGATTGCTATTTGCCTGAAAAGAGATTATATCAATTTTTTGAATTTTTTTGTGAGATTGTTTTATTTTATTCTACATGTTTTATTTTGCTTTTTGCTTGCTTTGTTTTTTACCTCTCTTTTCCCTCACCTCCCTCGATACCAGTTACTATTTGCAGTTTGTATTAATCTCTAGGTACTAGTTGCTGGCCTTTATTGGGATTAATGACTGTTCTATTGGAGTTTCCTCCTGACATCTATATTTTGTTCCCCTTTTCTCTCTTATACGCTTTGTTTTCTCTCTGAGTTTTTCCTCTTCCTCTTTTCTTCTCCTTCTTCTCCTTTTTATTTTCTTATTTTATTTTATTTTTTGTTCATTTTTTTTCTCTCACTCTCCCAATTTGATTTTGGCATTTCATTCTTTTGTTTGTTCCTCATTTTCCTCTTCTTCTTTCACTATTTACCCCTAATTTGTCTTTCATTGGTGGTGACCTTATTTGTGATTATTACCATCTTTAATACATTTCTACTCAGTGACTTGTGTGCTGTACCTGGTCGTGTTGTAGTTTGTGCCTTTCAATCAAAGTAGGAGAGAGAACTACATAACCAGACACCCAGAGAAGAAAGACCATGGGCAGAAAAATAAACAGCCCACATAAGACAGAAAGGCAGGTTTCACCAGAAAAGGAAGTAAACGAAATAGAAGCAGAAATAAGCCTGCCAGAGAAAGAGTTCAGAAAAATGATCATAAGGTGGATGAAAAGAATGGAAGACAAAATCGACAATCTGAGTAAGAGCCAAGAGGAAATGAAGAAGACCCAAGAGGAGATGAAGAAGCAGCAAGAAGAAATGCAGAAGAACCTAGAGGAGGTGCAGAATAATCAAGAAGAAATGAAAAATGACATCACTGCTATAAAGAACTCAATAGAAGTCATCAAAAGTAGACTAGAAGAAGCAGAGGACCACATCAGTGAGCTAGAAGACCCGGTAGGAAAAAATACCCAAGTACAGCAGCTTCTAGAAAAAAAAAGTTAAAAAGCAAGAGGAGAGTCTAAGGGAACTTTGGGATAACATGAAACAAAACAACATCCGCATAATTGGGGTTCCAGAAAGAGTGGAAACTGAACAAGGATTAGAGAACGTGTTTGAAGAAATAATGACAGAAAATTTCCCCAATATAGGAAAGAAAAACCCACACAAATCTAAGAAACTCACAGAGACCCAAGCAAAATGCACCCCACAAAACCGACACCAAGGCACATTATAACTGAATTGGCAAACACTGATGACAAAGTAAGAATCTTAAAAGCAGCCAGAGAGAAACAGAAAGTTACCTACAAAGGAACCCCCATAAGACTAGCTACTGACTTCTCAACAGAAACTCATCAGGCAGGAAGGTAATGGAATGAAATATACAAAGTCATGCAAAGGAAGGGTCACAATCCAAGAATACTGTACCCTGCAAGAAACTCAATTAAAATTGAAGGTGAAATCAAAAGCTTCACAGACAAAAAAGGACTAAGGAAATATATTACCACCAAACCAGCAATGCAAGAAATGTGAAAGGGTCTGCTGTAATAAAAAGAAAGAGGAAGCGAAGAAGGAACTCTGGGATAAGGACTAAAAATGGCAACAGATAAATACCTATCAATAATAACTTTAAATGTAAATGGATTAAATGCTCCAATCAAGAGACATAGGGTAATCGATTGGATAAGAAAACATGATCCACATATCTGCTGTCTACAAGAAACCCACCTCAGGAAAAGAGATGCACACAGATTGAGGGTGAAGGGATGGAAGATGGTATTTCAGACAAATGGATATAAAAAAAAAGCTGGGGTTGCAAGACTTATATGTGACAAATTAGATCTCAAAGTGAAGGACAGAACAAGAGATAAAGAAGGCCACTTCATAATACTAGAGGGAACAATCGAACAATATGAAATAACTCTGGTAAACATATACGCACCCAATATAGGAGCACCTAAATACATAAAAAAAACTCCTGGAGGGTATTAATGGAGAGAATGACAGCAAATACAATCATAGTAGGAGAATTTAATACCCCACTGTCACCACTGGACAAATCCTCTAAACAAAAAATACCAAATAAACATCAATCTTAAATGACTCATTAGACCAGATGGAATTAATTGACATCTTCAGAACATTTCACTCCAAAGCCACAGAATATACATTCTTCTCCAGTGCACATGGGTCATTTTCAAAGATAGATCATATGTTTGGTCATAAGAAAAGTCTCTTCAAATTCAAGAAGATAGAAATTATATCAAGCATTTTCTCAGACCGCAGTGACATAAATCTGGAAATCAACTATAATAAAAACAATACAAAGAAATCAAACACATGGAGACTAAACAGCATGGTATTAAACAACGACTGGGTAACCACAGAGATCAAGGAAGAAATAAAAAACATCATGGCAACAAATGACAATGACAACACAACAATACAAAATTTATGGGACAGAGTGAAAGCAGTCTTGAGAGGGAAGTTCATAGCCCAACAAGCCTACTGCAAAAAAACAGGAAACAATGGTAATAAATTATCTAAACCTACAACTCAAAGAGCTAGAACGAGAGCAACAACAAAAGCTTAGTGTATGCAGAAGGCAGGAAATAGTGAAGATCAGAGTGGAGATAAACAACTTGCAGACCAAAGAAACAATTCAAAAGATCAACAAAACAAAGAGCTCGTTCTTTGAAAGGATAAACAAGATTGATGGACCTCTAGCCAGGCTCACCAAGAAGCAAAGTGAGAAGCCCCAAATAAACAAAATCAGAAATGAAAGGGGAGAAATAACAACAGACCCTGTGGAAATACAAAGGATTGTTAAAAAATACTATGAACAACTCTATTCCAACAAATTGGACAACCTGCAAGAAATGGACATTTTCCTAGAAATATATAACCTTCCAAAACTCAACGAGGAGGAATAGAGACATCTCAATAGTCCAATAACTATGGATGAAATTGAAGCAGTCATCAAAAAAGCTTCCAGCAAATAAAAGCCTGGGACCAGATGGCTCCACAAGAGAGTTTTAGCAAACTTTCAAGGAAGAATTAAAACTATCCTCAGACTATTCAAAAACATTCAAGAAGAAGGAACACTTCCAAACATCTTCTATGAAGTCAGCATCACCCTAATACCAAAACCAGATAAAGACAACACAATGAAAGAGAATTATAGGCCAATATCCCTCATGAACATAACTGCCAAAGTTCTCAACATAATTCTAGCAAATCGGATCCAGCAGTACATCAGAAAGATTATAACCATGACCCAGTAGGATTCATCCCAAGAATGCAGGGATGGTACAATATCTGCAAATCAATAAACGTGATATATCACATAAACAAATTGAGAGATAAAAATCACATAGTCATATAAGTTGATGCAGAAAAAGCATTTGACAAAATCCAACCCTTTCTTGATAAAAATTCTCAGCAAAGTGGGAATAGAAGGTTCATACCTCAACATCATAAAAGCCTTATATAATAAACCCACAGCTAACATCATACTCAATGGGCAAAAACTAAAACCATTTCCCCTAAGAACAGGAACAAGACAGGATGCCCACTATCACTTCTCCTGTTTGACATAGTACTGAAAGTATTAGCCATTGCAATTAGACAAGAAAAAGAAATAAAAGGCATCCAAATTGGAAAAAAAGAATTAAAGCTGTCCTTACTTGCAGATAACATGATACTGTACATGAAAAAGCCCAAAGGACTCCATGCAAAAACTCCTTGACTTCTAAATGAATTTGGCAATGTAACAGGATACAATCTTAATGCCAAGAAATCTGTGGCATTTCTATACACTAATAGTGAAATAACGGAAAGAGAGGCTCAAAAAGCAATCGCATTTACCATTCCACCAAAAAAATTAAGTAACCTAGGAATAAACCTAACTAAAGAAGTAAAAGCCCTATATGTAGAAAACTACAGGACACTGAAAAAAGAGAGAGAGGAAGATGTTAACAGATGGAAGAGCATACCATGCTCATGGATTGGGAGAATCAATATCATTAAAATGTCCATAGTAACCAAAGCAATCTATAGATTCAATGCACTACCCATTAAAATACAAACGACGAATTTCATAGACCTAGAAAGAATTCTTCAAAGATTCATCTGGAAAAAAAAAAAGACCACGAATAGCCACAGCAATCCTGAGAAAGAAAAATAAAGTAGTTGGAATCTCAATACCAGATTTCAAGCTATATTACAAAGCAACTGTTCTCAAAACAGCCTGAAACTAGCACAAGAACAGACATATAGAACAATGGAATAAAATAGAGAACCCAGATATCCACCCAAACCACTACGCTCAACCAATATTTGACAGAGGAGGCATGAACATTCAATAGAACCAAGATAGCCTCTTCAACAAATGGTGTTGGGAAAATTGGACAGATACATGCAAAAAAATGAAACTGGACCACCCACTTACACCAAATACAAAAATAAACTCAAAATGGATAAAGGACTTAAACATTAGAAGGGAAACCATAAAAATACAAGAGGAATCCACATGCAGCACAATCTGAGATATATGTCGAAAGAACTTCTTCACTGATACTGCTCCAAAGGCAATTGAAGCTAAAGAAAAAAATAAACAAATAGGACTACATCAAAATGAAAATCTTTTGCTGTGCAAAAGCAACCATCAAGAAAAGAACAAGAAAGATTACTGTATGGGAGAACATATTTGCAAATGTTATCACTGATAAAGGTTTAATCTCCAAAATCTACAGCCAACTTACACACCTTAATAAAAGGAAGATAAACGCTCCAATAAAAAAAATGGGCAACGGACCTAAATAGAACTTTCTCAAAAGATGACAGAAAGAAGGCCAAGAGACACATGAAAACATGTTCAAAGTCACTAATCATCTGAGAGATACTAATCAAAATGACAATGTCATACCATCTTACACCGGTGAGAATGGCAATCATCAAAAAATCAACAAACTACAAGTGTTGGTGAGGATGCGGAGAAAAAGGAAGCCTTGTTCCCTGTTGGTGGGACTGCAGACTGGTGCAGCCACTGTGGAGAACAGTATGGAGTTTCCTCAAAAAAACTAAAAATGGATCTCCTATTTGACCCTGTAATCCCACACTTAGGAATTTATCCTAAGAAATCACAAACACCAATCAGAAAGGATTTATGCATCCCTATGTTCATAGCAACACAATTTACAATAGCTAGAATTTGGAAACAGCCTAGGTGCCCATCAGCAGATGAGTGGATCACAAAACAGTGGTATATATACACAATGGAATTCTATGCTGCCATTAAAAAGAAGGAATTCTTACCATTTGCAGTAACCTGGTTGGAACTGGAGAGCCTTATGCTTAGTGAAATAAGCCAGTCAATGAAGGAGTAGCATCACATGATCTCACTCATTTGTGGATAATAAAGAACATTATGAACTGATGAACAAAAGGATAGATACAGAGGCAGTAAAGCTTCAAATAGACTGTGAAATTACATCAGGAAGATTAAAGTTAGGTGAGGTAGATAAGAGATCAATCAAAGGAATTGTATGCATGCATATAAGCATATCCAATGAACATAGACACTGGGGTTTGAGGTATGCCTGGGAGGGAGGGGGACAATGGGGAGATATGTATAAAAATTAATTTAAAAAATCTCAATACACTGATAACTATGGAAAAAATTGAAGCAGTCATCAAAAAGCTTCCAGAATACACAAGCCCAGGGCCATATGGTTTCACAGGAAAATTTTACTAAACTTTCAAGAAAGTACTAAAACCTATCCTCCTTGGACTATTCCAAGACATTCAAGAGGAAGGAACACTTCCAAACTCCTTCTATGATGCCACCAAAACCAGATAAAGGTAACACAATGAAAGAGAATTATAGGCCAATATCCCTCATTAACATAGATGCTAAAATCCTCAATAAAATTCCAACAAATCGAATCCAGCAGTATTTTAGAAAGATGATACACCATGACCAAGTAGGATTTATCCCAGGGATGTAAGGATGGTACAATATCCACAAATCAATAAACATGATAGATCACATAAACAAATTGAGAGATAAAAATCACATAGTCATATCAATTGATGCAGAAAAACATTCAACAAAATCCAACACCCTTTCTTAATAAAATCTCTCAGCAAGGTGGGAATTGAAGGATCATACCTCAATATAATAAAAGCTATATATGACAAACCCACAGCCAACATCATACTCAATGGGCAAAAAGTAAGATCAGTTCCCCTAAAATCAGGAACAAGACAGGGATGCCCACTCTCACCACTCCTATTTAACATAGTGTTGGAAGTATTAGCCAATGCTATCTGACAGAAAAAAGAAATAAATGGCATCCAAATAGGCAAAAAATAAGTAAAACTTACCTTATTTGCAGATGACATGATACTGTACATAGAAAACCCTAAAGACTCCATTAAAAAATTATTAGACTTAATAAATGAATTCAGCAATGTAGCAGGATACAAAATTAACACCAAGACATCTTTGGCATTTCTATATACCAATAATGAACTTACAGAAAGAGAGACTAAAAGAGCAATCCCATTTACCATTGCACCAAAAAAATTAAGATACTTAGGAATAGACTTAATTAAGGATGTAAAAGACCTATAGGCCAAAAACTACAAAACACTAAAAAAAGAGATAGAGGAATACGTAAATAGATGGAAGAACATACGATGTTCATGGATTGGGAGAATCAACATCATCAAAATGTCCATTCTACCCAAAGCAATTTATAAATTAAACGCAATCCCCATGAAAATACCAAAGGCATACCTCACAGGCCTAGAATGAACTTTCCAAAAATTCATCGGGAATAAAAAAAGATCTCAAATATCTGCAGCAATCCTTAGAATGAAGAACAAAGTAGGCTGGATCTCAATGCCAGATTTCAAGCTGTATTTCAAAGCCACTGTTCTCAAAATTCCCTGGTACTGGCGAAAGAACAGACACATAGATCATTGGAATAGGATAGAGAACTCAGAAATTGACCCAATCTACTATGCTCAATTAATATTTGACAAAGGAGGCACGAACATACAATGGAGTCAAGACAGTCTCTTCAACAAATAGTGTTGGAAAAATTGGACAGAAACATGCAAAAAAATGAAACTAGACCACCAACTCATACCATACACAAAAATAAACTCAAAATGAATAAAGGACCTAAACATAAGACAGAAAACAATAAAAATACTAGAGGAATCCACAGGCAGCAAAATTTCCGACATATGCAGAAGGAACTTCTTCACCGACACAGCTCCATGGGCAATGGAAACTGATGAGAAAATAAACAAATGGGACTATTGCAAAATAAAAATCTTTTGCACATCAAAGGAAACCATCAACAAAACAACAAGAAAACCCATTGCATGGAAGAGCATATTTGCCAATGATAACAATGATAAGATTTAATCTCTAACATTTAGAGGGAACTCATGCCATTTCACAAAAAGAAGGTAAACATCCCAATCAAAATATGAGCAACTGATCTAAATAGGCACTTCTCAAAAGAAGACCTATTCTTTTGAAAACCTGCTCAAGGTCACTAATCATCAGAGAGATGCAAATCACAACAACAATTGGGTATCATCTCAAACCTGTCAGAATGGCCATCCTTAACAAATCAATAAATGACAAGTGTTGGTGAGGATAAGGAGAAAAAGGAACCTTCGCGCACTGCTGGTGGGAATATAGACAGGTGCAGCCACTGTGGAGAAGTGTGGAGTCTCCTCAAAAAACTAAAAATGTAACTTCCATTTGACCCAGTGATCCCACTTCTAGGAATATACCCCAAGAAACTAGAAATTCCTATCAGAAAGGATATATGCACCCCAATGTTCATAGCAGCACAATTCACCATAGCTGTGATTTTGAAACAGCCTAAGTGTCCTTCAGCAGATGATTGAATTAAAAAACAGTTGTACGTCTACACAATAGAATACTATGCTGAGGTAAAAAAGAAGGAGCTCCTACCATTTGCAACAACATGGATGGAGATGGAAAGCATTTTGCTTAGTGAAATAAGCCAGGCATGATCTCACTCATCTGTGGAATATAATGAATGATATAGACTGATAATCAAGATCAGATCCAGAGAATGAGAAAAGTCCATAAAAACGTCAAACCTCGAGAAAGGTGGGGGTTGGTGGGAATAAGGAGGAGAGATCAACAGAGGGACCTTTGTACATGTGTATGAGCATAATCATTGGGCACAGACAATGGGGAAGGTGTGGCATTAGAGGGATTCCATACAGTGGTCACCATAATTTTAAGAGAAATTGCTTCATGAGACAAAGATTTTTAAATGAAATTCTGTAACATGAAAATCATTTTGGAAGGAAATAAAGAGAAGTTTCCTTTAAACGTCATAAGGGTCATAATTGAAAGTCAATATATGTGGCCTTTTCAAGCTAAGGTAAGTAATCTGTGTTTTGCCTCCCTGAAAAAGTTTATATAAAGTTACAAAAAGAAATTGTCAGCCCGTTTGAAATCAAATTGCCATGGCCAAGAGCAAAGAATATCTTTACATGATATTAATCTACAAAATCATTTACGTTTTGATATTTTACAATACATATTGTACAACTATCCCAAACAAACATACAAACTAATTCTTTGAATGTTTCACAGCAATTTAAAAAAGGACGTGAAAGGATTTAATTCCTTTCAGAAGGAATTGAGGCACTGGAAGGCACTTGAGCATTCTATACTGACCCTCTTTCCTCTTTTGACAAGAGGGACCCTCTTCTCAAAACCCAATGGCACTCAGCTGTAGCCTGAGCTCTCTATTCATGCTGAGCTCGAAGCCTGGAGGCGGCTGGTAAAATGAATGTGTCTCTTGCCAAATGGTGTGAACTGGGCCCTCCCTGGAGAAGGAACCTGAATTCCCGGAGATAAGTGAGGAGTGCCAGGGCCCCCACCAGCAGGTGAGGGGATCCCCAAGGCAGGTGCTGGGCGTGGAGGCTACGGGGGTATAGGCTACCATGGAGACAGAACTGAACCTCACAACACCCTGCTTGACCGCAGAGGATGACTGGTTAGTTGGAGACGGGTAAGAGTCCTCAGGGAAGGAACAACCTAAGACAGGCACAGTCACAGAGAGGTCGCCAGGAGAGAACTTGGGTATCAACAGAGGTGGAGCACAGACCCTCACCTCCCCCACCAGCCTTGCAGGGGTCTGAGCCTTCACCCCTTCTGAAGGAGGTCACCTGCCCCCATGGCTACCACGCTTCCCACGATCAGCACATATCGGAACCCAGGTAACAGACAGAGACTTGGCCCAGTTCAGAACCTGACCCAGGTAACAGACAGAAACATGCCAACAGCAGCTGTCCTATATCTAAATTCAGCCTAGCACTAGGAATGCTCAGTGCCTATTCATTGCAAATAAACCTTTCCACTAATCTAAGATTGTTGGTAGAGTATTAAATTTGATGTAAAAGTGTTTTCAAGCTTTCAGATTAATTTAAATTGGCGAACTGAAATAAGCAAACACCCAAGAAAATTTAAGTGTACTGGACAAAAAGGTGTTTCTAAAGTATTAATTAAAATTTCTATTGATAGCTCATCTCTTGGTAAAATTGCTTAATATGTAATGAACACAAAACAGGCATATTTGTGTGCAAAAAAATTAAAATTTAAAGTTACCAAGATGGCATTAAAAATTTTGCCAAATTCTCCATTAATCAAAAAAAGGGGGTGGAGGGTAGGATAATATCATGTAAGGAAAAATATCTGGTAAGTAAATTACATCTAGAAAATTTTCACTTTAGAAAATTAATTTCCATTTGTAATGCTAACAGGAAGACATCCATGAAAAACACACATGGTGTCAAAATAAGCCAAAGAAAAAGCGGGTAGGTAAAAATAAAAAAGACCCCAAGTCAATTTTATAGGAAAGATTTCTTTATTAACTCTTGGTCGAGAATATGTTTATATACTTTCAGAAAACAACTCCAAGACCAAGGGGACTCCTGCAACAGAGGAATTGACAGGTCTGCGCCAACCATGAAGACAAGAGTAGAAACAGTCCAGAGATGGAAAACGCTGATGACGCCTTACCATGTGAGCAGTTAGCAGCTGAGCATTGCTACAAGATGCCCAGCACCGAACCAGAAAGGGTTGGACTGGCATTGCCAACATTTGTCCACTATCCAGATACCATTGATGATGTGTACACATAAGGAACTGTTTGACATTGAAACTGGGACTCAAAGCTATCGGACATTGAAATTGGGGCTCAATCATTTTTATTTTGCTCTGGTGGGTTTATTTCTAGCCTACAGGGTCAAGATGTTTTTAAAGACAAGAATCAGGGGATGTGGAGGGTGGAAGCAGATGCAGAGGCAAAGAAGCAATGAACAGACTGTCGTGCTACAGTGGGAAGGTAGGGGAGGTTGGGGAGGAGGGGCCTATAGGAGATCAACCGAAGGACTTGTATGCATGTGTGTGTATGCATAGCTAGTGGATACAGGGCAATGGGGGAGGGCAGGAGGGGGAGACGGATGAGGGCATGTACTGGGGGGTGGGGAGGGCAATAGGGGAAAAATGAATGAATGAATGAATGTTGTCAACACTATCTAGATATTTAAGGGCATCTGCCTTAGATTCTTGAAAATAAATTAATAATCTGAAAAAAAACTGTGATACATCTACACAATGGAATACTACAGTGAGGTAAAAAAGAAGGAGCTCCTACCATTTGCAATAACATGGATGGAGATGGAAAGCATTATGCTTAGTGAAATAAGCCAGGCATGATCTCACTCATCTGTGGAATATAATGAATGACATAGACTGATGATCAAGATCAGATCCAGAGAATGAGAAATGTTGATCAAAACATCAAACCTCGGGGAAGGTAGGGGTTGTTGGGAATAAGGTGGAAAGATCAACAGAGGGACTTTTGTACAGGCATATGAGCATAATCATTGGGCACAGACAACAGGGACTGTGGTGCATGAGAGGGAATGGGGGGTGTAATGGGAGAATAAGGACACAAGTAAAAAAATTAAATAAAAAAATATATAATTTTCTTTATTATCCACAAATGAATGAGATCATGTGGTGTTTCTCCTTCATTGACTGGCTTATTTCACTTAGCATAATGCTCTCCAGTTCCATCCAGGTTGCTGCATAATAATAAAACATTAAATCTAATTCATACAGTGGTCACCATAACCTTAAGAGAAATTGTTTCATGAGACAAAGATTTTTAAATGAAATTCTGTAACATGAAAATTATTTTGTAAGGAAATAAAGAGAAGTTCCCTTCAAATGTCATAAGGATTGTAACTGAAAGTCAATATATTTGGCCTCTTCAGCTAAGATAAGTAATCTGTGTTTTTGCCTCCCTGAAAAAGTTTATATACAGTTACAAAAAGAAATTGACAGCTCATTTGAAATTGAATTGCCATGTCCTAGATCAAGAATATTTTTACATGATATTATTCTACAATGTCATTTAATTTTTGTTATTTCACAACAGCATATTGTACAACCATCCCAAACAAACATACAAACTAATTCTTTGAATGTTTCACAGCAATTTAAAAAAGGACATGAAAGGATTTAATCCCTTTCAGAAGGAATTAAGACACTGGGAAGGCACTTGAGCATTCTATACTGGCCCCTCTTTTCTCTTTTGCCAAGAGGGACCCTCTTCTCAAAACCCAATGGCCCTCAGCTGTAGCCTGAGCTTTCTATTCACGCTGAGCTCGAAGCCTCAAGGTGGCTGGTATAATGGATCTGTCTCTTGCCAAATGGTGTGAGCTGGGCCCTCCCTGGAGAAGGAACCTGAATTCCCGGAGATAAGTGAGCAGTGCCAGGACCCCCGCCAGCAGGTGAGGGGATCCCCAAGGCAGGTGCTGGGCGTGGAGGCTACGGGGGTATAGGCTACCATGGAGACAGAGCTGAACCTCACAACACCCTGCTTGGCGCCGGAGGATGACTGGTTAGTCAGAGACGGGTAAGATTCCTCAGGGAAGGAACAACCTAAGACAGGTACAGTCACAGAGGGGCTACCAGGAGAGAACTTGGGGGTCAACAGAGGTAGGGCACAGACCCTCACCCCCTAACCTTTCAGGGGTCTGAATCCTCACCCCTTCTGAGGGAGGTCTCCTGCCCCCATGGCTTCTTCACTTCCCATGCTCAGCACTGATGGGGACCCAGGTAACAGACAGAGACTTGGCGCAGCTCAGATCCCGACCCAGGTAACAGACCGAAACATGCCAATAGCAGCTGACCTATATCTAAATTCAGCCTAGCACTAGGAATACTCAGTGCCTACTCAAGAATGCAAATAAACTTTTCCAGTAATATATACAGGGTAATCTAAGATTGTTGGCAGAGTATTAATTTTGGCATAAAAGAGTTATCAGGCTTTCAGATTAATTTAAATTGGCGAATTTAAATAAGTGAACATCCAATAAAATGTAAGTGTACTGGAGAAAAAGCTGTTTCTAAAGTATTAAATAAAATTTCTATTGATAGCTCATCTGATGGTAAAATTGCTTAATATGCAATGAACATAAAACAGGAATATTTGCAAAAAATTAAAATTTAAAGTTATTAAGATTGCATTAAAATTTTTTACCAAATTCTCCATTAATAAAAAGAGGGGAGGAGAGTAGGATAACATCATATAAGGAAAATTTCTGGTAAGTAAATTACATTAAGAAAATTTTCAATTTAGAAAATTAATTTTCATTTGTAATACTAACAGCAAGACACCCATGAAAAACACACATGATGTCAAAATAAGCCAAAGGGAAAGGGGGTAGGCAAAAATAAAAAGGACCCCAAGTCAATTTTATAGAAAAGATTCCTTTATTAACTTTTGGTCAAGAATATGTTTATATACTTTCAGAAAACAACTCCAAGTGGACTCCTGCAACAGAGAGGAACTGACAGGCCTGTGCCAACCATGAAGACAAGAGGAGAAACAGTCCAGAGATGGCAGATGCTGATGATACCTTGCTATGCAAGCAGTCAGCAGCTGTGCATCACTACAGGATGCCTAGGACCAAACCAGAGAGGGCATTGCCTTCATTTTTCCACTATCCAGATACCATTGATGACGTGTACACATAAGGAACTCTTTGACATTGAAACTTGGACTCAAAGCTATTGGACATTGAAATTGGGACTCAAACATTTTTATTTTTTGCTCTTGTCGTTTTATTTCTAGCCTACAGGGGCAAGATGTTTTTAAAGACAAGAATCGGGGGGTGGGGGGAAACAGATGCAGAGGCAAAGAAGGAATGAACAGACTGTCATGCTACAGTGGGAACGCAGGGGAGGCTGGTGGGGAAGGGGGGCTTGTAGAAGATAACCGAAGGTCTTGTATGCATGTGGGTAGTGGATACAGGACATTGGGTGGGGGATGGAAACAGGTGAGGGCATGTACAGCGGAGTGGGAAGGGCCGGGGAGGGCAATAAGGGAAAAAAACAAATAAATAAAAATAGAAATAAAAATAAATCTACCTCCTTTCCCTGCCTTGACATCTTCTTTATTGTGGTGGATACCTTCAGAAAATGATGCATTTTCACCCCACCTCCACTCCACTCTCAAACTTACCAAGAGCCACAGCCACTTTGCTCACTACAAGAATTTTCAGCCTCTGAAGATTGGTCAATCACTCAGATAGAGACCAACTTTTATTCTTGATTTAAAAATAGTATTACTTGGTTGATATGAGTGAACGCCTGGGCACTACCATCACCATGACCCTGATGGATGTACTTGAGGACACTCAAAGGAATGTTTGAGGATTCTTAGAGCAGTTCAAAAACCATCTCCTTAATGAAATACCCCTCATGTTATATGTCCACTTGCCAGCATGACCAGTCCACTCAGCTAACTGCCACAGAATGTGTAAAAGCTCACCAAAACCATTTATTCAACACTGAGAATATGCCAGACCTTTTTTGAATGCTCTGTATGTTTTTTTTTCATCCAGTGCTCGCCATAACCATGTGATATAGTTAGCACTATTGTTCCCATTGTACATATGAGAAAACTAAAACTTGCCCTGTCTCCATCTAGTTCACTTGGGAATGTAATTACTAGTAAGATAGTGATCCTATAAACAGTATGTTATAACCCTTAGACAGTCATACAATCATTTTATTTTATCTTAACCAGCTTTTATAATAGTTTAGAAAATATCAGTCTATCAAAGTATTTTGGTGATTTTTTATTTCAGTTATAAGTGTCTGTTTCTGTAAGTATGTATGTAGTTGCAAGGTAAAAAGTTTTTCTTACTATGGGCCATTCAACTTCTGTCTGAGGACTTCTTTTGGTACATCAATCTCTAGGGCAAGAAGTTGTTGCACTAAGTGCTAGGCCTCAGGGATGTCATGGACACAGGTAACAGGGCAAATGAGAGATGAGATCCAACTCATAATTCATCAGCCAACCTATATGCTCTTATCTGGGGCTTTGTTCTCCCCAAAGAGCAATCTTTTGAACTTTACAATCTTTCTAATATTCACAAAGGTACCATGTGGGCAGGTGGCACGTCAGCTGACCTAAGATAGGAAAATGAGTGAATTTAAGACCTACTAGATTTCCAGTGACCTCACCTCCCAGACAGCTCCAGAACCTGGTCCACTGGAAAATGTTTAGGCTGGAAGTGAAAGTCTGGAAACTAGCCTACCACTGTAGAACTGTTACATGACATAAAAAGCAGAGAGTAAATACTCTATTTCCAAGCACCTTTTATTCTTCTCTCCACTCTTTTTTACCACTCAGTTCTTCCATGCAATTAGATCCTGTTCTCACCCTAGACCCTTCTATGAATTTTCTCTCTGCTTTGGCAATTTTATTTATATTGGTAAATATAAAGGTTACCATGTTATACTGGCTTTGGAGAGAACAATTTTATATTTTAAAACTATAAAATTTGACATTAAAAAAATTATTTTAGCCCAAACGCTGTGGCTCAGTGGTTGATCATTGACCCATAAACTAGGAAATCACAGTTCTATTCCAGATCAGGGCATATGCTAGGGTTACTGGCTCAGTCCCCAGTAGGGGGCATGCAGGAGATAGCCAGCCGATTGATGATTCTCTCTCATCATTGATGTTTCTCTTTTTCCTTCTCCCTTCCTTTAGGTCCTTATTACGGCATCTAATTATTTTTAAAACGCTACAGGGAATATATGAAAAGAGTGAAGAACATTATGGCAGTTAAATAAATCTTAAAGGCTGTGAAGTACCTATAAAGTGAAAACTACCAAAGCATTACTAAATCTAGTAGTTTTTTCTATGGAGTCTTTGGGGTTTTCTATGTACTGTATCATGTCATCAGCAAATAATGACAGTTTTACTTCCACCTTTCCAATTTGGATGCCTTTTATTTTTCTTTTTTCTGATTATTATGGTTGGGAATTCTAGTACTATGTCGAACAGGAGTGGTGAAAGTGGGTATCCCTGTCTTATTCCTTTTCTTAGGTAAAATGGTTTTAGTTTTTGTCCATTGACTATGATGTTGTCTTTAAGTTTACCATATATGGCCTTTATTAAGTTGAGGTATGATCCCTCTATTCCCACTTGGCTGAGAATTTTTATTAAAAAAGGGTGTTGCATTTTATTGAATGCTTTTCCTGCATCAATTGACATAATCACGTGATTTTTATCTTACAATCTGTTTATGTGCTGCATCACCTTTATTGATTTGCAAATATTGTATCAACCTTGCTTCCTGGAATAAATCCCACTTGGTCATGATGTATAATCTTTTCAATGGGTCTGATTTGCTAATATGTTATTGAGGATTTTAGCATCTATGTCCATCAGAGATATTGTCTTGCAATTCTCTTTCTTTGTAGTGTTTTTATCTGGTTTTGGAATTCGGGCAATGTTGACCTCATAGAAAGAGCTTGGAAGCATTCCTTCCTCTTGATTTTTTTTGAAATAGTTTGAGGAGTACATGAATTAGTTATTCCTTGAATGTTTGGTAAAACTTCCCATGTGAAGCCTTCTAGACCAGGGTTTTTGTTTGCTAGCAATGTATTTTTTATTGCTGCTTCAATTTTATCAGTAGTTATTAGTCTATTCAGGTTTTCTGATCCTTCCTGATTGAGTTTTAGACTATTGTATTTTTCTAGGAATATGTCCATTTCATCAAGGTTTCCAGTTTGTTGGAATAGAGTTGCTCATAGTTTTTTGTTTTGTTTTGTTTGTTTTTTACAACCCCTTGTATTTATGTGAGGTCAGTTGTTATGATACTTCTTTCATTTCTGATTTTGTTCATTTGGTCCCTTTCTCTTTGTTACTTTATGAGTCTGGCTAGAGGTTCCTCAATGCTATTTATCATTTCAAAGAACAAGCTCTTGGTTTTATTGATCATTTGCATTCTTTTTAGTCTCTATGTCATTTACTTATGCTCTAATATTTATCATTTTCTTGTTTCTACTTACCAAATTTTCTGGTGTATAAGATGACCCTCAACTTTTTGAGTTAAAAATGTAGAGTTTGGGATATACTCACTGTATAAGACTACCCCTCTTCCAACGCACACCAAATAAAAATTTAAAAAAAACATCAGATTTGATTTCAATATGGTAATTTTAATTAAAATGCTTATGACATGCAGGTACTTAGCAGGAAAATTGTCACTTATAAACATAAGGCTGTTTGTCATCAAACATGTAAACATAAAACAGTGTAAGTGGATTAAACTTTTCCTAATTCACTCTAAAGCTGAAAGGAAGGATAAGACAATAAACCTATGGGAGCTGCCATGCTGTTTGTTTTCTAAGCTGTCAACCAAACTGAAACTGATGATGATAGGAGGAAGATAACTAACAATAGAGTGAGAGCAAGTTCCGAGCAAGTTCCTGGTGATCAATGCCCATTATAACTGCAAACTACGGTATTTTTACAGGTTTTGCTGGCATGACAATTTCCCTTTAAAAGCCTTCAAAATCCTCCTGTTTGTCATCTGATATCATAAGTACATCAAGGACATCTTGTGATACATTTGTAAGGCAGTCATCATATGGATCGAATTCCATATCAGATGGTGTGTTCTCAGCTTCAGCTTCCTCTTCATCTTGCCACAAGTAGTTGTCCTCCATACCATCTAATGAATTTGATATGCCACACTTCATGAAAGACTTTATTACTGTTTCTGCATCAATATTATTCCAGGCTTTTATGAAAAACTTGCACAAAACATCCAACTATGGATGTTTCCTCCTTTTGTGAATGACTGTTCACCGCTAACCATCCATTCATTCCACTGTTCTCGAATGCGATCTTTAAATGGCTTGTTTAGGCACACATCCAATGGCCGTACCAATGATGTAAATCCTGCAGGAATAACTGCTGCATCTGTGTTTAGTCTTTCAAGCCTTTGCATGACGCTGGGAGTTAAATGAGCCCTGAACATATCCCATACCAGTAGACTACGTTTTTGAATAAGTCCACCTGGTCGCCTACTCCATACATTATCAAGCCATAGCTTTACCCCTTCTTCATCCATCCAGCCTGTTTCATTCACATGTACAAAACAACCAACAGGGAACTTGAGCTTTGGCAGTGTTTTTCTTTTAAAAATAATAATTGGTCTCAGTTTGGCACAATCAGCTGTGCATCCCAGTACCACTGTAAAACTGGACTTGTCATGTCCTGTTGTTTTAATTAAAATTTTTTTTCACCTTTTTGATGGACAGTTTTATTTCCAACCAAACCAAAATTCATTGGAGTCTCATCCATATTTCCAATTTTACTTAACGCATAGCCATGTTTAGTGTGCGGTTGTATTACGTATTGATGGAAACTATTTACTACTTTGCTATTAAGATATGCAGGTAATTTTTGGGCAATTTTTGTCTTTTGTCTCAGTACCATATTATGCCTTCCCATTAATCTAGTATACCAGGATACAGTGGCCTTAAATATGTTGCTGTGATCTGGGCAAGATTTGGCCCACTGAAGTGCAAACAAACGTATTTTATTTTGTATCACTACATAACCATTTTTGCAATGCTCATTCACCGTGTCTGCTACATGTTTTTCAAGTTCTGGCCAATGTGGGGAGCCTTTTCTTAATGTACACTTACCTCTTGGCATACTCTTTAATGCTTTTTAATTTGCTTTCCAATCCTAAACCATTTTTTCTGTTACTCCATATTGTCTTGCAGCAGCACACTTATTATACTCCATGGCAAAGTTTACAACTTTAAGTTTGAAACTGGCTTCATATTTCTTCTTGCTGGTGGAGCCATGATGGGGTTTTGAGTGTTGGACATTTGTATACTGTACTGTATGTACTGATGCTATACTGTATGAACAGGTACAGATACTGGTGCTCTACTGTATGTGGTACCCAGTATACAACAACCAGCCAATCACGGCAAGTGATGTACCTTACCAGTGATTGGCTGGTTGTTGTATACAAAGCCTGCTTGGATCGGTCAGCTCTCCCTGCCTGCTCAGCCCTCCCTGTCTCCAAGACTGGCTCGCCCTTGTATCCTATTAACTCCTCTGCCTCTCAGATATCGCACATGTGCACCTGTGCTGCTTCACTGCAATCCTCAGGAGCGAGATCTGAGAGGCAGAGAACGAGGTATGGTAATAGGATACAGGGGTGGGCCAGAGGGGTGAAAGAGGCGTGTTTTGGGGGGCACAGCGCCTCTCTATCTCTTTTTTTTTTCCATACCCCTGGCGTCCCAGATGCCTGCAGTTTGCTTCACCCTTCACTTACACCTTCCCCGTGAGGCGCCCTCTCACCTTGTCATCGGGACCATGTCAAGTCCACTTCTTTCCACGAATCCTGGTGAGTGGATTTTCTTCTACCGTACTTATACAGCGTTGCCCTTGCTGCTTTCATATGGTTGCCACATATGGCAAGGATGCAGCTATGGCCGTTTTTGAGCTCCCCCCATCATATATGGCAACCGCAGATTGTCCAGTCTGGCTCAGAAGTTTCAGCACCCACCCTATAAGACAACACCTGGTGTATAAGATGACCTCCGACTTCTGAGAAGATTTTCCTGGGTTAAAAAGTCATTTTATACGCCAGAAAATACAGTACTCTTGGATTTTCTTGTCCTCTTTCTAATTCTTTAAGTTGTAGGCTTAGATAACTTATGAAAGTTTTTTCTTGGTTGTTTTGTTTGTCTGATTTTGAGGTAGGTCTGTAACGCTATGACTTTCCTCTCAGGATGGCTTTCACTGTGTCCCATAGATTTTTGTGTTGTTGTGTGTTCATTTTCATTTGTTTCCAGGATATATTTTATTCCTTCTTTTATCGCTTTGGTAATCCATTCATTGTTTATAACATGCTAATTAGCCTCTGTGTGTTTGAATGTTTTTGTGTATTTTTATTGTAATTGATTTCTAATTTTATGCCATTGTGATCTGAGAACATGCTTGATACAATTTCAATCTTCTTGAATTTGTAGAGACTTAATGTGTGCCCTAACATGTGGTCTATCTATGGAAATGCCCCGTGTATATTCTGTAGCTTTAGGATGAAATATTCTGAATGTGTCCATTAATTCCATCTGATCTAGTGTATCATTTAGGATTGCTGTTTCCTTGTTGAATTTTTTTGTCTAGGAGATTTATCCAATGATGTCAGTGGGGTGTTCAATTACCTTACTATGATTGCATTGATGTCCATCTCTCACTTGATATCCTCAAGAAGTTGTTTCTTTAAATATATATTTGGATACTCCTGTATTGTGTGCATATATTTTTACCAGAATTATATACTTTTATTGTATTGATCCCTTTAGTATTATGAAGTGGCCTTTATTATCTTTTGTTTTGGATTTCATTTTGAAGACTGTTGTGTCAGATACAAGCTTTGTTACCTTGGCTTTTTATTTTTTTACATTTCCATTTGCCTGGCAATATTTTTCTATAATATCTTCACTTTAATTCTATGTGAACCCTTTGTTCTGAGGTGGGTCTCTTGTAGAAGCATATATATGGCTCAGGTTTTCTTATCCATTCAGCTACCCTATGTCTTTTGATTGGAGTATTTAAGCCATTTACATTTTAGGGTATTATTGATAGGTACTTATTTATGTCCATTCTTATTCTTTATGCCTGTGTTCTGGGCTTTCTCTCTATTTCTTCTTCTTAGATCAGTCCCTGAGCATTTCTTGCAAGTGTTGGTTTGGTGGTAATAAACTATTTCAGCTTTTTTTAAAAAATCTGAGAAGCTCTTTATTTCACCTTTGATTTTGAATGATAGGCTTGCTAATCTTGGGTTCAGTCCTTCATTTTCATTACTTTGTATATTTTATACCATTGCCTTCTGGCCTGAAATTTTTCTATAGAGAATTCAGCTGATAGTCTCCCTTGTAAAAAAACTTTCTCTCTCTTTCTCAGGAGAGAAGAGAAGGAATGAAATATACAAAGTAATGCAAAGGAAGGGTCTGAATCCAAAGAATACTGTACCCAGCAAGGCTATCAATCAAAATTGAAGTTGAGGTCAGGAGCTTCACAGACAAAAAAGGTCTAAGGGAATTTATTACCACCAAACCAGCAATGCGAGAAAAACTAAAGGATCTGCTGTAAAAAAAAAAAAAAGAAAGAAAGAAAGAAAGAAAGAAATCAGAAGCAAAGGAGGAACACAGGGGTAAAAAATAAAAATGATGACAAATAAAGAGCTATTGATAATAACTTTAAAAGTAAATGGATTAAATGCCCAAATTAAAAGACATCAGGTAATAAATTGAATAAGATAACATGACCCATATATCTGCTTTCTACAAGAAACCCACCTCAAAAAAAAAAAAAGATGCACACAGACTGAAGGTGAAGGGATGGCAAAAGGTTTTTCAGGTGAATGGAAATGAAAAAAAAAAGCTGGAATAACAATACTTATATCTGACAAATTAGATCTCAAAGTGAAGGACATAACAAGAGATAAAGAAGGCCACTTTATAATACTAAAAGGAACAATCCAACAAGAAGAAATAACTCTGGTAAACATATACACACACAATACAGGAGCACCCAAATACATTAAAACCTCCTGGAGAATATGAAGGGACAGATTGAAAGCAATAAAATCATAGTAGGAGACTTTTATACCCCACTATCACCATTGAAAAAAACCACTAAAGCAAAAATCAGGAAAGAAACATCAATCCTAAATGACTCACTAGACCAGATAGAATTAATTGACATCTTCAGAATATTTCACCCCAAAACAACACAGTATACATTCTTCTCAAGTGCACATGGGCCATTTTCAAAGATAGACCATATATTGGTTCACCAGCAAAGTCTCTTCAAATTCAAGAAGATAGAAATCATGTCAAACATCTAAGATCACAGTGGCATAAAACTGGAAATCAACTACAATAAAAACAATCCAAATAAATCAAACACATAGAAACTGAATAGCATACTATTAAACAATGACTGGGTTACCAGAGAGATCAAGGGAAGAAATAAAAATCATCATGGCAACAAACAACAATGAAAACACAACAATCCAAAACCTATGTGACACAGTGAAAGCAGTCTTGCATCACACCAAAAAAATTAAGATACCAAGGAATAAACTTAATTAAGGAGGTAAAAGACCTATATACAGAAAACTACAGGACACTGAAGAAAGAGATAGAGGAAGATGTAACAGATGGAATAACATACCATGTTCATGGATTGGGAGAATCAACATCATTAAAATGTCCATACTGCCTAAAGCCATCTATAGATTCAATGCACTTCCCATTAAAATGCCAATGGCATATTTCACAGACCTAGAAAGAACTCTCCAAAAATTCATCTCAAATAAAAAAGACTCTGAATAGCCACAGCAATCCTGACAAAGAAGAATAAAAAAAGAAAAAAGAAATAAAGTAGGTGGGATCTCAATACCAGATTTCAAGCTGTTTTACAAAGCCACTTTTCTCAAAACAGCCTGGTCCTGGCATAAGAACAGACATATATACTAATGGATTAGAATAGAGAATCCAGATATTAACCCAAACCACCATGCTCAATTAATATTTATCAAATGAAGAATGAACATACAATGGAATCAAGACAGTCTCTTCAATAAATGGTGTTGGGAAAATTGGACAGATACATGCAAAAACATGAAACTAGACCACCAACTTACACCATACACAAAAATCAACTCAAAATGGATATAGGACTTAAACATAAGATGGGAAACCATAAAAATACTAGAGGAATCCACAAGCAGCAAAATCTCAGACATATGCTGAAGCAATTTCTTCACCGATACTGCTCCTAGGGCAATGAAAGTAAAGAGAAAAAAAAATGGGACTACATCAAAATAAAAAGCTTTTGCACAGCAAAAGAAACCATCAACAAAAAAACAAGAAAGCCCATTGTATGGGAGAACATATTTGCAAATGTTATCACTGATAAAGGTTTAATCTCCAACATCTACAGCCAACTTATACAACTTAATAAAAGGAAGATTAAGGATTCAATAAAAAAATGGGCAACCGACCTAAATAGAGTCTTTTTGAAAGAAGACAGAGGAAGGCCAAGAGACACATGAAAACATGCTCAAAGTCACTAATTATCGGAGAGGTTCAAATCAAAATGACAAAGCGATACCATCTCACACCTGTCAGAATGGCTATCATCAACAAATCAACAAACAAGTGTTGGTGAAGATGTGGAGAAAAAGAAACTCTCTTGCACTGTTGGTGGGAATGCAGACTGGTGCAGCCACTGTGGAGAACAATATGGATATTTTTCAAAAAAAATGCAACTTTCATTTGACCCGGTAATCCTACTCGTATTAATATATCCTTAGAAACTAGAAACACCAGTCAGAAAGGATATATGCACCCCTATTTTCATAGAAGCACAATTTACAATAGCAAAGATTTGGAAACAGCCTAGGTCAGCAGATGAGTGGATCAGAAAACGATGGTACATCTACACAATGGAATACTCTACTGCCATAAGAAGGAATTCTTACCATTTGCAGCAACCTGGATGGAACTGAAGAGTATTATGTTAAGTGAAATAAGCCAGTCAATCAAAAAAATACCACATGATTTCACTCATTTATGGATAAAAAAAGAACATTATAAACTGATGAACAAAAAGATAGATACAGAGGCAGTAAAGCATCAAACAGACTGTCAAATTACAGTGGGAAGGTTAGGGAGAGATGAGGTAGATAAGAGATCAATCGAAGGACTTGTAGGCATGCATATAAGCATAACCAATGGACACAAGACACTGGGGGGTAAGGGAATGTATGGGAGTGGGGTGGGGAGCAATGGGGAGATTTGTACACATGTAATACATTAATAAAGAAATAAATTAATAAAAAATAAAAAACAAAGCAAAACAAAAAAATTTTCCTCTAATTCCCTTTCAATGTGTATGAATTTCATGCACAGGGCCACTAGTCTATTATAATTAAAAGCATAATATGCAAATTGACTGAACAACCAAAAAGGAGAACGACCATCTGGACGACCTTCCTGATGATGCACTGGCACCAAGCCAGCTAAGGTATGGGTAATGCAATTGGTTGTGGGGAGGGTCATCACCCCATTATCACCCAAAAGAGGGAGGCCCAGGCCACCAGCTGGCAGGTTGATAGATAAGGGAGAAGGGCTCCATGATCACCCCTCAGAGGGAGGCCCAGGTCAGCCAAGCAATCGCACCCATGTCTTTCGTCCACAGAGGGAGGTGATTGGTGGCAGGGGAGTGGGGTAGTGCTGTGCAAAAGGCAAGCAATGGCAGTAGCGGGGGTGGGGCCAGCTGCTGGCACCCAGGGGAAGGAAAGCCCCAATAGGCTCTTATTGCCATCCAGGCCTAGGTACCCTACACAAGAGGTCCCAGATTGTAAGAGGGCACAGGCTGAGCTGAGGAACCCCCCCACCCAACTCCATGCACGGATTTCATGCAGCGGGCCACTAGTTAGATAGATCCATGAAACAACAGAGACTAGAACAATAATAAATAAATTAAGCAGATAGATAAAGAAGGTAAATTTAAAAAGGTGAAAAAAGAAAGAGAAAAAATAAAAAAGATAAGAAAAATGTTAAGTGGTATTTGTTTCAGCAGTTTAGTGCCCCCTGGGGATTCCTTTGGATTCTACTCTTCTGTCTGCCAATTTTGGACTTCCTGTGAGGTACTTTGCTAACCACTGTCAGGAACTATCCTCCTTAGGCTTTCAGCAACCTGCTTGAAGCTCCAAGTGATCCATAGTTGCACCGTTTATGTCTGTCTCCACAGGCCTTGGCTATAAGTAGGGGAAGGCAATCTGTTCTCTAAAGTAGTTTTATTCTGTTGGGATTTTGTTTTATTACTCCTTAAGTTTCATTTGTTATAATTAGTCTGTTCAGATTTTCTGTTTCTTCTTATTTAGTTTTAGAAGACTGTATGTTTCTAGGAATTTATTCTTTTCTTCCAGATTGCCCAATTTGATGGGATATACTTATTTATAGTATATTTTTATAATCCTTCATATTTCTGTGGTGTCAGTTGTTATTTCTTCTCTTCTGTTTTTGATTTTATTTATGTGGGTTCTATTTTTTAATGTATTTTTATTGATTTCAGAGAGGAAGGGAAAGGAGGAAAGAAATACACAAACATCCATGATGAGAGAGGTGATTCTATGATTGACCTTTTGAAGAGTTGCCAGACTATTTCATTAATTGACTGCCTTCTGCACACCAAGCCCACAACTCAGGTATTTGCCTCAACCAGGAGTCAAACTGTGATCTCCTGATTCATAAGTCGACACTCAACTACTGAGCCATGCCAGCTGGGTTCTCTTTATTTCTTGATTTGTCTTGGTTAAAGGTTTATTAATCTTTTTTTTTCTTTTTATTGTGCTTTTATATATTTTTTAAGTCTCTATGTTATTTCTACTCTAATCTTTATTATTTCCTTTTTTCTACTCAAGTTAGACTTTGTTGTTCTTTTGCTAGTTCCTTTAGGTGCAAAGTAGATTATTTTAGATATTACTTGCTTCTTGACCTAAGCTTGTACTATTACAAATTTCCAACATAGAACTGCTATTTCTGTGTCCCATAGCTTTTTGGATGGTGTGTTTACATTTTCACTTGTCTCAAAATATTTTTTAATTTTTTAGTTGACTTAATTGTTAACCCATTTTTTAACAACATTGTTTAGCCTCTATGTATTTGTATATTTTTCCATTATTTTTCCTTACAATTGATTCCTAGTCTCATACCATTATGGTAGGGAGACTGCTTGATAGATTTCAATCACTTAAATTTATTGAGACTTTTTCTATGGCCTAGCCTGTGGCTTTTCCTGGAAAAAGTTTCATATGCACTTGAAAAGAATGTATATCCTGCTGCTTTGGGGGTGAAATGCTCTAAAAATACCAATTAAATCCAGGTGGTCAATGAAGGTTGCTGTTTTATTATTTATTTTCTGTCTGAAAGATCTATCTGTTGATGTAAATGGTGCATTAAAATCCCCTTCTATGATTGGATTACTGTCATCCTCGCCCTTTGTTGGGTGCATAAATATTTTCAAGGGTCATATCCTCTTGTTGGATTAATCCCTTTATCATTATGTAATGTCCATTTTGTCTCTTTTCATGGCCTTTGTTTTAAAGTCTATTATGTCTAATGTAAGCATTGCTATCCCAACTTTTAAAGAAATTTCTGGTAACAGCTTTATTAAAATATAATTCATGTACCAACAATCCACCATTTACTAGTGTATAGTTCAGTGTATATTCACAAGATTGTGCAACCAGAACTGCTATCCAATTCCAGAACCCTATAAAGAAACAGCATATCCATTAGTAGTTACTTTGACCTCCTCCTCCCTCCTTCCAAGCCCTAATAACTACTAATATTTCTGTCTTTATGACTTTTCATATTATGGATATTTCATATAAATAGAATCATACAATATGTCTCCTTTTATATCAAGTTCAGTGTAGATACAAAATGCTGTGTGGTTCATTTAACATAATAATTTAAAGGTTCATTCATGTTGTAGCATGTACCTGTCTGTACTCTATTACTTTTTATGCCTGAATAATATCCCATTGTGTAGATAATACAGTGGTACCTTGAGATACAAGTGCCCTAACATATGATACGAGCTTTCGAGCGAGCAATTTTTGCTTTGAAATATGAGCAACATTTGAGATAGGAGTAATTGTGTGGATCGGCCAGCTGCACACGACCCACCAGTTTGCCGCAACCAGAGCGTCTCAGTTTCCCACGCCTCAAGGTTACGAAACAAATTAAACTCGTATCTCGAGGTACCACTGTACCACCTTTTGTTTACCCATTCATCCACTGATGGGCAATATGGGTTGTTTCTACTTTTTGTCTATTATTGATAATGCTACAATAAACATTCATGTATAAGTTTTTGTGTGAACAAATGTTTTCATTTAGCTTGGATATATGTTTAGGAGTAGAATTGCAGGATGATATGGTAATTCTATGGTTAACCTTTTGAGGACTTGCAGAATGTTTCTAAAGTAGCCATATCATTGAACATTCCCACCAGCATTACATGAGGATCCCAGTTTCTCCATATCCCCTCCAACTTATTACTAGTTTTCTTTTTGAGGATAGACATCCTTATGTGTGTGACGTGGTGTCTCACTGTGGTTTTGATTTGCATTTCTCTAGTGGCTGAGTATTATTTTTATAAAAATTTTATTGGAGTACATATCATATAAGTTTTTAAGTGCTTCAGTACAGCAATAGAGAAACACAGTCAGTGTTTCTCCTGGAAATACGAAACACAAGAGAAACAGATTGAGGCTGATTAGAAATCACAGCACCAATACTCTATACTTACAAAAATATCTTCCTCAGATGCCAATTTTTCACCACTCTATGAGCCCATACATTGGGCTTGTCAACACTCTGAATATATTGTGCCAATTCATTCTGGCCTGAAAAGTTTCTGTTGAAATATCAGCTGGTCTTAGCTCATTTGTAAGTAATTGTCTTTCTCTTGCTTTTAAAATACTCCTTCTGGGAGAGAAACCAAGATGGTGGCATAGGTGAACACCTAAACTGCTGCCTCACACAATAATTTCAAAACTACAAATAAAGACAGAATGGACATCATCCAGAACCACAGGAAAGCTGGCTGAGTGGAAATTCTACAACTAGAAGGAAAGAGAGGGGCTCACAGAGTCTCAGAGGAGCTGCAAAAAGCTGAGGTACAGAGACATGTGCGTGGAGAGGACAGGCGGTAGAGTGCCTGGTTGGCTTCCTCTTGTGGGAGGAAGACAGAAACTCCCCACTGTGCTGAACCCCAGTTCCAACTGCACTGAACCCCAGTTCTGGGAGAGACTCATACGGGGGTGGGTCTGGACTGTTGGAAAAAGTGAGGAGTGCATGGAAATTCAGGGGAGCTGCGAAAGGCAGAGGTCTGGAGGAGTGCATACCAGTGCTCGCAGAGAGGACTGACTGATGATTGTGCCTCTGGCTTTCTCTAGCGGGAGGAAGACCAAACCTCCTGACTGTGCTGAACTCCACTTCCGACTGCACTGAACCCCAGGGGCTGCATAGGGCAGGGCTGACAGAAGACAAGGCTGTCTGCTCAGCCCTGAGTCTCCACCTCATCCAAGCTGAGCACAGAGGCTTTTGCAATTTTGCAAGTCTTGTATCATAAGGCTGACTCCAGCACAGAAGTTCTCCTGGTGTAGACACAGCTGATCCTCACAACCAATTGGCTTGAAGGTCAATTTCCCCCAGTGATACCAACAACAATAAAGAACTACAAAAAGGCTGTACACACAGTCTACAAAGGGGTGCACCAAGAGAGTCCACCTCAGGTAACTGGGGAGGTGGAGCTACTGGGCCATATAGGACAACTAGCATACAAAGCTACTCTACTAACTCAGAGAAGCAGCAAAAATGCAGACACAAAGAAACAGATCACAAACAAAAGAAATGGAGAAAAATGAACGACTGAATATAGAGTTCAAAACCAGTTACAAGGTTTTTCAAGAATTTCCAAGAAAAGATGGATAAATTTAGCAAAACTCAAGAGGAGATGAAAAACAACCAACTAGAAATTAAACATACACTGACTGAAATAAAAAGTATTATACAGAGACCTAACAGCAGACTAGAGAAACACAAGAATCAAGTCAAAGATTTGAAATACAAAGAAGCAGAAAACACTCAACTGGAAAAACAAATGAAGAAAAAAAGAAGCCAAAAATTTGAAGATAGTGTAAGGAGCCTCTGGGACAACTTCAAACATACCAACATCAGAATTTTGGGGTGCCAGAAGAAGAAAGAGAGCAAGATACTGAAAACCTATTTGAAGAAATAATGATTGAAAACTTCCCCCACCTGGTGAAAGAAATAGACTTACAAGTCCAGGATGCACACAGAACCCTAAACAAAAGAAATCCAAAGAGGACCACACCAAGACACATCATAATTAAAATGCCAAGAGCAAAAGACAAAGAGAGAATATTAAAAGCAACAAGAGAAAAACAATTAATTACCTACGAGGAAGCACCCATATGATTGTCAGCTGATTTCTCAACAGAAACTATGCAGGCCAGACAGGAGTGGCAAGATATATTCAAAGTGATGAATAGCAGGAACCTACAACCAAGATCACTCTACCCAGCAAAGCTATCATTCAGCATTGAAGGGCAGATAAAGAGCTTCACAGATAAGAAAAAAATAAATCAAGCCAGTATTATATGAAATGCTGAAAGGTACTCTTTAAAGAGGAAGAAAGAGAAAAAGGTAAAGATAAAAATTATGAACAACAAATACATATCTATCAAGAAGTGAATCTAAAAATCAAGTGAATATAAAATCTGATGAACAGAATAAACTGGTGAATATAATAGAATCAGGGGCATAGAAAGGGAGTAGACTGACAATTCTCAGGGGGAAAGGAGGTTAGGGAAGAGACTGGACAAAAATCGTACACCAATGAACAAAAGGATAGATACAGAGGCAGTAAAGCATTAAACAGACTGTCAAATTATAGCAGGAAGATTAAGGAGAGGTGGAGTAGATAAGAGATCAATCAAAGGACTTGTATACATGCATATAAGCATAACCAATGAACATAGACACTGGGGGGTTGGGGTATGCCTGGGAGGGAGGGGAGCAATGGGGAGATATGTATACATGTAACACAATAAAAAATATCGTACACCTATGGATGAGGACAATGTGGGGGTGGGGTGGGGGAGGTACACCTATGGATGAGGACAATGCGGTGGGGGAGGTAAGTGCGGAGGGTGGGGTGGGAGCCGGGTGGAGGGGAGTTATGGGGGGGAAAGAGGAACAATTGTAATAATCTGAACAATAAAGATTTATTAAATTTAAAATTAAATAAGTAAATAAATAAAATACTCCTCCTGTCTTAAACCTTTGGCATTGTAATTATGATATGACTTGCTGCAGGTCTCTTTTGGTTCATCTTGTTTGGAACTCTCTGTTTCCTGGACTTGGGTGCCTTTTGCCTTCACTAGATTAGGGAAGCTTTCAGTCAATAGTTCTTCAAATAGGTTTTTAACTCCTTGCTCTCTTTCTTCTTATTCTGGTATTTCTGTGATGGGGATGTTGGTGCACTTGATATTGTTCCAGAGGTCCCTGAACTATCCTTATTTTTTAAAAAATTCTTTTATTTTTGCTGTTTTGCTTGGGTATTTTCTGCTACCTCGTCTTCCAAATTGCTGATTGGATTTTCTGTTTCATCCAACCTTTTTCCTTCTAGTGTATACTTCATTCTAGATATTGGATTCTTTATTTCTGACTGATTCTTTTTTATGGTTTCTGTTCCTTTTTTGGTTTTAGCTTACTATGTCTTTGTTGAAATTTTCTCTGAGTTCATTCATTCTTTTCCTAAGTCCTTGAGCATCCTTATAACCATTACTGTGAACTCTGTATCTGCTTATAAATAAAATGTTTGGGATTTGAACCCAAAAACAACTTAACTGATTCTTGGGTCAGTGTTATTTCCCTATATTTTGTCACATAGAAAACACTGAAGTGCACATTATCCTAGACCACCTTATGGGTAATTCTTGTTTAGGGATGGTCATTATTCACCAGCCACAAGCAGAAAATAATGTAGAAATAAAAGGGGTTTCTGGGATAATCCAAGATGGCGGCATAGGTAAACACCTACACTGCTGCCTCGCACAACAATTTCAAAACTACAACTAAAAGACAGAATGGACATCATCCAGAACCACAGGAAAGCTGGCTGAGTGGAAGTTCTACAGCTAGAAGGAAAGAGAGGGGCTCACAGAGACCCAGAGGAGCTGCAAAAAGCTGAGGTATGGAGACTTGCTTGCTGAGAGAGCGGGTGCTGTAGTACCTGGCTGGCTTTCTCTGGCGGGAGGGAAACGGAGACTCCCAACTGCATTGAACCCCTTATCTTACGACACTAAACCCCAGATCCAGCAGAAACTCATACGGAGGGAGTTTGGACTGTGAAAAGAAAGAGGTGCACAGAAATTTAGGGGAGTCACAAAAGATCAGAGGACAGGTGGTGGCACGCACAGCACTGCTCAGAGGACAGATTGCTGATTGTGCTACTGGCTTTCGCGAGTGGGCGGGAGACAGACCCTCCTAACTGTGCCACTTCTGACTCCACTAAGCCCCTGTCGGGCGAAACCCTGGAGACCTAGACTCGTGTGGTCCTGGTGCGCAGGGGAGCTGGAAAGACAGAGGTCTAGAGGCACTGCGGGCGTGCGCGCGCACAAGGACCGCTCCAGCAATTACCCAGTCATGTGAGACTCAGGGGCCATGGAGGGCGGGGCCGACTGGAAGGCAAGGCAGTCCCTTAAGCCCTGAGACTCCACCCATCCCAAGCTCAACAGAGGCTTCTTTGGTTTTGCAAGTCTGGTATCATAAAGCTGAATTCAACACAGAAGTTTCCCCGACATAGTTAAAATGCTGACACAAGGGAAAGGATCACAAACAAAAGAAATGGAGGAAAAAAAACGACTGGATATGGAGTTCAAAACCACACTTATAAGGTTTTTCAAGAATATGCTAGAGAAGTTGGATAAAGTTAGCAAGAGCCAAGAGGAGATGAAAAAGGACCAAATGGAGATGCAAAAGATCCAACTAGAGATGCAAAAGGTCCAACTAGAGATGGAGAAGGTCCAACTAGAGATGAAAAAGGACCAACTACAAATTAAACATACACTGACTGAAATAAAATATATTATACAGAGTTCTAACAGCAGACTAGAGAAAGGCAAGAATCAAATCAAAAATTTGAAATATAAAGAAGCAAAAAACACTCAACTAGAAAAGCAAGAAGAGAAAAGAATCCAAAAATGTGAAGATAATGTAAGGAGCCTCTGAGACAGCTTCAAGCGTACCAACATCAGAATTGTGGAGGTGCCAGAAGAGAGAGAGCAAGATACTGAAAACCTATTTAAAGAAATAATTACTGAAAACTCCCCATATCTGGTGAAAGAAATAGACTTACAAGTCCAGGAAGCACACAGAACCCCATATAAAAGGAATCCAAAGAGGACCATACCAGACACATCATAATTAAAATACCAAGAGCAAAAGACAAAGAGATAATATTAAAAGCAGCAAGAGAAAAACAGTTCATTACCTACAAGGGAGCATCCATACAACTGTCAGCTGATTTCTCAACAGAAAGGATGCAAGCCAGACGCGAGTGGCAAGAAATATTCAACATGATGAATAGCAAGAACCTACAACCAACAATCATCTATCCAGCAAAGCAATCATTCAGAATTGAAAGGCAGATAAAGAGCTTCACAGATAAGAAAAAGCTAAAGGAGTTCATCAACTCCAAACCAGTATTATATGAAATGCTGAAAGGTACTCTTTTAGAAGAGGAAGTGGAAGAAGAAAAAGGTAAAAGCCAAAAAATTCTGAACAAATACATATCTATCAACAAGTGAATCTAAAAATTAAATGAATTAAAAATTTGATCAACAGAATAAACTGATGAATATACTAGAATCAGGAGCACAGAAAGGGAGTGGACTGATAATTCTCAGGGGGAAAGAGGTGAGGGGTGTACAGGGAGAGACTGGACAAAAATCATACACCTATGGATGAGATCAATGGGAGGGAGGGAAGAGTGGGAGCTGGGTGGAGGGGTGCTATGGAGGGGAAAAAAGAGAAACAAATGTAATAATCTGAATAATATTTAATTTTTTAAAAAGGGGGGTTTCTGCCTAGTCTGCAGCAAGGACTTGAGTCTTTTACAATCATTAGATAGACTGAATGGCAGGTGAAAACAAAGCCTGATAGCCTCATTCAGCTCCTGGAAAGGAGCCATGACACTCAGCTATCAGCTTTCCTTTTTTGGGAGGCCCTATATTATACCCTCCGCCTCCCTGCTTCCCTCATTATCCTCCCTTTCCATTCTCCTTTCTTCTCCTCCTCCTCTTCTTTCTCATCATCATCAACAACCCAGGAAACCAGTCATAATTATTATAATTTTCTTTCTCATAACCTCCATTTACTGAATGCTTTTCAGGTGCTTTTCTAGGCACTTTGCATGTATTGATTTACTCAATCTTCAAAACAATGCTATGAGGAGAGAACTACTACTATTTCTACCTCACAGATGAGGAAATGGAAACCCAGAAAGGTTAATTAACTAACCTAATAGTACCTGGCCCTGAGTTAACAGCCTTTCCAGAGGTCACCTTGGATAATGTTGATCATTGTAAAAATGTTGTTAGTTGCTATTGGAAAGGTGAGGGCATAATAGTAATAAGAAACTGTACTTTTAAAGCATAATTGCTAAAAGTATGTGGTCTTCCCCTATGAAATGAGCTATCATCAGTGTAAAAGCAACTTTTAGCACAGAACACACATACAATTCATTCCCATTGTCAGGGAAGTAAAGAAGGCCCCAGACTGAGTGTTCTCGGATTAGAATGCTTGGTTTCCAATGTGGCATTTATCTGAAATTGCCATGAGCTCTTGGGCAAATCAGTTCCCTCATCTGCACTAGTAAAATGTGGATTATAATCATGGATGCATTATTAACTGTATTGGGGTTATTAATGTGAGTATCAAATAAGAATGTTGAAGAAGGTGTAAAGCACTTTACCAATATGGCAACTGCACTTACTATCCTCCTTCTCTCTCTCCTTCATTCCACTTGTCTTATTTCACTCTATTTTTGTTCTTTTTCTTCCCTTCTTTACTCTTAACCATGCCTGGGACTTAATAGTAGCACTGCACTTAGGCAGAAGGAACACAGGCTATAGGGGCAGATAAACCTGAGTCTGCTCCTGGCTTTGCCCCTTCCTAAATAATCCTCCCTTTGCCCAGAGTGAGCCTGGGCCACCTCAAAATCAGGCTTGTGGCTGAACAAAATCTGGGGTGATAAGAGTAATACCAGATAACATAAATAGTATGTATTTTACTGTTCATCCAATCTACCTGGTGCTGGAGGCACAAGAGAAAAAGGAAATTCATACTTATTGAGTACTTACCATATGCCTGGCATGCTCACAATAGCCTCAGAAGTCAGTACTATTATTCCCCCCCCCCATTTTCTATTTGAGGACACTAAAGCAGACAGAAGTTTTGTCAGATGTTAGGCTTCTGGGAAGCACTATGACAGTTTAATGTTCAGGATATTAATTAGAGAGCCCTTGGAGAAAAGACGAGAATGAGGCAGAATTGGACTGAGGGAGCCATTGAACTGCAATGCAGTCTTACTGGAAACCTCAGTCCTCAGTATGAGGAGCTCTGAAGATGGAATCTCCCTTTAGAGTTATTGTTTACCTATTGTATCTCTACAGGGGACCAGGCCTTTATATTCCTGCAACAGTCACTAGATTCCTAGTGCCTGATTTCTAGTTCATAGTTATTTCAACTATACCTATTATCATGCCATCCCAAAAGGGAGAATAAAAGATTATGGACAAAAAGTAGAAGAAAAATGATCTCTGAAACCAGACAAATCTGGGTTTAAATCCTGAAACTTCTCTTACTAGTTGTTTGTTAACTATGGACAAATTATTTAACCTCTTGAACTTTAGTTTACCTTTTTGAAAAATGTGAATAAGAATACTTAGCTTGCGCTGAAACCCGTTTGGCTCAGTAGATAGAGCGTTGGTCTGCGGATTGAAAGGTCCCAGGTTCGATTCCAGTCAAGGGCATGTACCTTGGTTGCGGGCACATCCACAGTAGGGGGTGTGCAGGAGGCAGCTGATTGATGTCTCTCTCATCGATGTTTCTAACTCTCTATCCCTCTCCCTTCTTCTCTGTAAAAAGTCAATAAAATATATTTTTTAAAAAAAAGAATACTTAGCTTGAAAGGTGTTTTGCATATCAAATGCAATCATTTGTATAAAGCATCTTATATCAAGATCTAGTACAGAGTAAGTACTGAATAAATGGAAATTATTATAATAGCAAAATAAATTGTGCAGTGGTGTGCCAGGTTTTCTCATTTGTAGGATAGAGAGAATAAGAGTGAAAAAGAGCTACCCAGAAGGGGAAAGGTATTTACATCTTCCTGGTAAGTATAGGTACTCAGCAGCATTTACTCCAATGAAATTATGTTTATTTAAAAGGTTTTGTACAGACATAACACTCTTACTTTCAAAGAGCAGAGGAATCTCTTATATTTTGAACACACAGACACTGTAGAAACTTAAAACTGCAGTTGAGTAAGGAAGGAAGGAAAGAAAAATATCTCTCCTTCCCCACCAGGGACTGAGACTTGGAGATAAAAACTTTTTCAGTCAGGCAACCCCCAACCCTGTCTCTTAAGTCTGAGAGTGACTTTATTAGAGATCTGGCTTTGGTGGAGTAGAGAGCTGTAGGGCTTGCAGACCCTGGTGCCTTCTCTTTAGGGAGGGAAGGCTATCTGCACAATCCACAGGAAAGAGGGTAGCCAGCAGCTGACTTGAGTTGAGTCTGCCTTATAGAGGAAGAAAGACCCAAGAGAAGGAGGGATGAATTGAGAAGTCCCACCCACTCACATGTGTAAAGTAATTGCCACTCACTTGAATCTCACTTTTACCTCTAAGATATATAATTGAGTAGGTGCCAGAGTAATGGTTTTGAACAAAAGGCAACACAGTTGTCAGCCTGGGGCCCATCTAAGCCTATAGGAGAGCCTTCGCCCAATGACTTAGGTGGCAAGTTAGGCAGGACTTAGGAAGTGGGTATAGCTCCAGTTCCCTGATTTCATTGTGGGGAAATTCTACTATAGACTTGTGAAAACTAGGATTATGAGAGAAAGGCCTGCAGATCTCCGGATCCCCAGACACACAGCCTGGTACCTGAGAAATTTTGTATATCTAGAAGACTAGGGGTGTAGTGTGATGGTGAACTCTAAAATGACAGCCAGGCCTCCAAAATTAAAAAAAGAGGGCTTCTCCAAATTACCTCTGGGCCTTGAGGATGAGATAAGAGTTGGGAAGATATTTGCACCAAGCCTTTTGGGAAGTCCCACAAACAAGATATGGGCGACCCCCAAATGCTCAAATTTTAGGTCCCTGCCTTCAGGCAGAAGAGACAGAGAATCACATCTGGGCCTTCTGCCCTATCCTTAGCTCCAAACAAGAGCAGGGCTTGAAATGTGAGTGTAAGAGAAGGGATTATCAGACATACTGTTATAGCACCTGAACCACATGTCTTGAAAAAGAAAGCCGAGAGCATAAAGAAATACCACCAAAGTAAGAGAGGGATTGTGCTTCCATTACATTAAATAGGAGAGTTGGTAGAGGTGGGGAAGGGTTTTTTCACATCAGGATATCATCTCTGGTGAAGGGGGAGGGGTTATGAGCAGCAGAGCTCTATGTATTCTCCCTCTCTTCATTCATCCTGCTTCCGTTTTGGCTTCTTGGGGTTCCGGGACCGACTCTTGGCTTTGCACAGAGGGCATATAGGTGCATTCCGATGAATTTGCTGATGACATGACAAGCAGGCCTGGTGGGATACACAGGAGAAAGAACATTAGTGGTCAGATTCTCCTAGGTTGTGGTTCAGCCTTTTGATTCCCAGGGTTCCAAAAACAGTTGTGATTTTTTCCCAACAGGAAGGAGCAGTAATCAGTGAGTGAAACCCAAGAACAGAGATCAGTGCTGGATTGTAAGGGATGTAAAGGATAAAAGGAGTGAGGATTAAAAACGGGTATTGAGGAAAAATGTTCAAAACTCAGAAATAAGACAAAATAAGAATTGTGAATTAATTTAGATTATACTGGAACATGGTTTAACAGGCCCACTCAAGAATCAATTCTCTTAATCAGGTATCAATAAATATTTTTTATAGAAGGCCAAAATAGTAAATATTCTAGATTTTTCACGTCATATACTCTTAGGTGTGACTACTCAATACTATCTGTTTTACATGAAATAATTTACAGGCAATACATCAATAAGCATGCATGTAGACCTTAATAATAAACTTAAAAATAAAACTTTATTTATAAAAACAAGAAACAGTTCAGACTTGGCTGTAGGTTCTAGTTTGCTAACCCCTGCTCTCTGTTCAACTATTTACTTTTTTTTTTTTACTATTTACTATTGATCAGTGTTCAAACTGTGACTTATGCTGATAAACTACAAAAAGTTTGTCTAATAGAGAAGCAGATTATTTATGTTCTGAAGAAAATATAATCACAAATGTTAGTTTTATTGCCCTATAGAACATAAACCAATTCTGTTTAACTTTGCAAATTTATTTCAGCATTCCTTTCCTTCCCTGACTATATAATTATCTATTCCTCAAATGATCTTGGAACCAGCTTTGTAATCCTGTAGGCTCTGTCATTAAAGATACATGCTTACTATATATTTGTACCAGTCATGCTTGTAACATTTTTAAAAAATTATAGTTTAGCAGAGCCTGCCAATCTCCTTGCATTTTAACTCTTCTGGGAATGTGAAGAAACAAAAGAAGCAGTTCCATTCCAGCATACACATCACACTCCCCTTCCTCTGCATCCCAAATAAATGCTGTTTTAGAAAGGCCCCAAATAATATTAGTGTCTACTTAAAGCCAATATTCCAAGGCTGCTTAAGGATAAATTGCTTCTTCCACAGCCCCTACCTAGCTCACTCACCTTCATGGGTGGGGGCTGCTGCCTGAAGGTGGCTGTCTGCCGGGTGTCCTGCTTCCTAGCCACTTGAAGTTGTTGGGCAGCAGCGGCTGCAGCGGCCAGGGATTCAGGGATGGGAGGCTCCTGAGGCTCCGTCTGCCACTCTGCTTTCTGCTTCTCAAAGTAACTTTGGAGATGAGAGACATTAGCTGGATCATTCTGAAAATAGGAGAAGCTTGTCCCCCTTAAAGAATTCATGCTATAAACCCAAGGAGGTTTAGGCTGTGGCTCACTACAGAAAGTATGCATCCTCCCCATCAAAAAGTTCTTCTCCCTGGGTACCAGACCCATTGTCTACTGGGAAGGGTAGCTCTTGCTCCTTCCTCTAACAGACCCAGAAAATAAATATATCCCAGGGTTAGCAAAGTCCTCAAAGGGTATTCACTTATCTCATGTTATTTTGTAGTATTTCTATTGTGTCCTTAGGCCTTTACTGGCAGACCTCTAGAAATAAGAAACTGACCACTTTCACAGGCAATCTGCTCTACCTTAAAGGAAATGTGTTTCATTCTACTAAACTGTACTCTGTCTCTCTATAATGTGAGCCTCTGGATCTTAAGATGAAGTTCCAGACTAGCCCCTAGAGACCATGAAAGCTCAGTCTTCTGTCTTTTCAAAGGTTTTTGGACACCCTTCTCAACCTTGATTGGGAAGTAACCTCTTAAGAGTCATACACACACACACACACACACACACACACACACACACACACACAAAACATAGCTTTGTATTGTTAAAATTGCACAAAGAATTTTAAATACCATCTAGTAATTCTAGTCTAATCATCCTTTTGTTGTAATAGCCTAGCGCAGGAACATGCCCAAGATCATGCAATGAGTCAGCCACCGACAGGCCTGGGGCCAGGATTTACTTTCAGACCAAGCTGTGTGTGTGTATGTGTGTGCTTTGTGTATGTTGCAGGATAGGGGGAAGGCTGCTTACTCCAAGGACAGCTTCTCCTCCTCTTCACATAGGTCAGGGAGCCTCTGTAGGCCCAGAGTCATGCGCAGGGCATCCACATGTTCTTTCAGTGGCTTATACTCATCATGTAGCCGGCGAGTAGACTCTAGTAGCTTGTTTAGGTCATTCTCAGACTGTTTGATGGTATTTTCCATCTGGAACACAGATTAAGGTAGGAACAGTGCAAATACCCCAAGATTCTCCATGATGCTGTATAGATGAGTAGATATAGCATAGGCTCCAGAGCAAGACCAATATATGGTCAAGTTTTCAATCTGCTATGTATTCTATTTTACACTTGTCAAGCTTCAGTTTCTTTATTTGTATAATGGTGATAATATTAGTGTCTACTTAATATAATCTTGATGAGGATTCAATCATCGAATTTATATAAAGCTCTCAGTACAGGGGCTAACACAGAGTAAAGGCTCAATAAATAGTAGCTATTATTCAAATACAGCATTCGAGAGCTGGAATGGTCTTTAGAGCTCATTTAGTGTACCTCACCACCATTTTATATATCAGGGAATTGTCTCAAAGAGAAGGAACTTCTTCAGAGAAATACTTCTTAGGGGGAAAGCCTAGATAAAAATTCATGGCTTCTGCCTCCCTGCCAGTGGCCTTTCCCTTAAATGAATGGTTCTCAAAATGTGATTATTAAATCATTAGCATCAGCATCAGCATCACCTGGAAACTCATTAGGAATGCAAACTCTCAGGTATCACCTCAGACATACAGAATCAGAAACAGGGTGGAGTCCAACAATCTGCTTTAGTAGGCTCTCTAGGTGCCTGATGGATATTCCAAGTTTGAGATCTACTCACCTAGATTCTCAGCCCCTCTGTGGCTAATATCTTATTTATTTCATTGGCTCTGTATTCTTAGGTTAGCTGGCAGCAGAACTGCCAACTCCTTAAGAGACCCTGGAATCATGTATTTTGTAACACAAAAAAAATTCAAATACCTACTGTTTGAATTGCATTCAGAAAAATCAAGAAATAAGTATTACCACAGAAGTGAGTTTCCCAAGAATAGAAACTCCTTCAAATACAATTTTTTAAAGATTCTCATTGTCATGGGTTCTGAGTTGTAAAGGACCTTACAGGTCAACACTTCCAACATCTCTCTTGGTGAAGGAATCATCAGTACTGTGGCCCAGACAGGTGATGATTCAGACTCTGCTTGAGTAACTCCAAATAGTTAGAAACTTACCATGATATCATAGTTCATTCACCATCTTCCAAGAATATACAAAACAGAGACTCTAATGGGCCCCGCTTTGGCAGGTGACAGAGGTGATTTTTTGGAGCTTAGTTACAGAAGCTTTAGAGCTTTTTAGGCTAGACTCCAGAGTCAACTGCCTGCTCTACTTTTTACCAACGCTAGCTCCTAACTCCCAGACTCCAATAATAAGCACATCAGAGCTGAATTATACCTTAGATGAATTCCTTGAGTGAATTCCTCTTATAGTACAGAGAGGGAAGTTAAGGACCAGGAAGAAGAAGGGACCTGTCCAGTGATATACAGTGACAGAGTCAGGCTGGATATCAGAATTCCTGGATTTTTCCACTCCAACACAGCCCAAAGCCTACTCCCCCAAGTTGGCCACAGCCACATCTGAAGGAGAGGCTACAACACTCACTGTTACTTATTTCTCAAAGCCACATACCACATTGATGTCAGCATGGATCAGTCGGAGTTCCTCCACATGAGCCATCTTCTCTTGTAGCAGGAGGTCCATTTCCTGCTTGTATTCCTTCAGGTGTCTCTCTTCTGATTCAAGGGCTTCAAACTCAGCTTTCAAACGGGTCTTGATCTTCTCCATCTGCAGGGTCTTATTCCTGCAATTCCCCCAAAACCAGGATACAGACAAGAAGAAGAGAGGAAAATAAGAGTTATGCTCTGAGCCAGGGCAATTTCTAAGTGTCCCTCTCTTCAAGCGGAGCCAAACTGAAGCCATCTCAAAAAAGCCAGGAGATTCTCTTCTGAGATAAAAGCTCAGTGGATCTCAAATGGGTATAATTTTGCTACTTTATGGGGCATTTTTGAACATGGGACAGGTTTTACCTCCCACCCAAGATGCCAACCATGACTTCTTGAGAAACTCCAGAGCAGCACTATCCAATAAATATTCTACAATGATGGAAATGTTCTGTATCTATACTTTTCAATACAGTAGCCACTAGATACATACAGTTATTGAGCATTTGAAATGTGGCTAGTGAAACGAAGGAACTAAATTTTGAATTTCATCTAACTTTAATTAATCAAACTTTAAATTTAAACAGCTACATGTGGTTAATGACTATCAAATTGAGCAGCACAGGTCCACTTATCAGTTCCAGAAGAATAAGGCAGAAAGAATTGTAGTTCATTTCTTTTCTTAGAAAAATAAAATGTGTTTCTGATTGTTATATTCCAATTGCATACTCTCTGACTCAGTAATCCCACACCTGGGAACTTATCCTAAGAAAATAATTCAAGGAAGTAAAAAAGTTAATACAGTGGTACCTCGAGATACGAGTGCCCTAACATACGAGATTTTTGAGATACGAGCTGTCGAGCTAGCGATTTTTGCTTTGAAATAAGAGCAACATTTGAGATAGGACTAATCTCTCGGATCGGCCGGCTGCACACGACCCGAGCGTCTCATAGTTTCCCACGCCTCAAGGTTACAGAACGAATTAAACTCGTATCTCGAGGTACCACTGTATTTGAAGCATGCCTAAATGAAAGGGCTACATTGCAGCATTATTGACAATAGCCAAGATTTAGAAGCAGCCCAAGTGTCCATCAGTAGATGATTGGATAACAAAGTTATGATACATTTACACAATGGAATTCTACTCAGCTGTAAAAAAAAGAGAATCTTATCCTTTGGGACAGCATGGATGTACATGGAGAGCATTATGCTAAGTAAAGCAAGCCAGTCAGAGAAGATAAGTACCATATAATTTTACTCATATGTGGAATCTAATGAACAAAATGAACTAACAAGCAAAATAGAAACTCAGAGAGAGTAAGCTGACAGCTATCAGGGTCGGGGGTGGGTGGGTAGAGGGATTGAGCAAAAAAGAGAAAAACTCATGGACACAGGCAATGGTGTTGTGATTGCTGGAGGGAAGGGAAAGTGGCAGTTGGGAATGGAAGATGGATGAGGTATGGGGATAAAAGCTGATGGAAAAAGATGACTTGGGTGGTGAAAACATAATACAGGGTACAGATGATGTGTTGTGAAATTGTGCACCTGATAACTGTATAATTTTGTTAACCCAATGTCACCCAAATAAATTCAATGAAAAGAGGAAAAATAAAGTAAAATAATGGAAGAAGTTATATTATGAAAACATTAATCAAAGAAAACCAGGAATGGATATATTAACATCAAAGTAGGTTGACTTTAGAGCAAAGAAAACTTACTAAGTGATCTTTAAGGGGGGACTGCAGTAGCTAGAAGTACAGCCTCACCATCACATAGACTGGGCTTGGACACCACCCCATACCCGTGCAGTGAGACCTCAAAAGGGACACCCGCTGCTGGCACCTGGACCCTGCAGTGACTCACACACAACCCCTGCTGCTGACTCTGGGACCAAGCAGTGAGTTGCATGCCAGCAGAATATTGGAGGCAACCCTCACCATGAGAGTCAGGACTCTGAAGTGAGTCGCACATTAGCAGGACCTTGCAAGCAACCCCACTGTGGCTCCGGGACTACACAGTGAATCCCATGTCAGTGGGCTCTGGGACCGCACAGCTAGTTGCACCCCAGAGGGACTGTGGAGCCCCCACCAACCCAGACTGTCTGCAGCTGCCACTTGTGGGACCAAATCTGTGGGGGAAGAGAGTACAACTCAGAACAAAGGCAATCGAGGTGTGAGACTCAAGGCAGACCCAGCCTCTGGGCTAAGGAGTCCCTGACCACTGTACTATTAGAGGCTTCAACCTCTCAGACCTGAACATGGTTTCCTAGGGCCAGAAAGGGACAGGGATTCACATTGACCTGCACCACAGAGGCATCCAGGGGACAAGATTCAACAACACCAGGGCAAAATCCAGTGAGGCCCAACATCACTGGCAGCAAGCTGGAGGGGATATCCTTCCTACAAACATGACTCAACAATGAATGGAACAGGAAAACACACACACCACATTTCCTGAAAGGTAAACAGCACCTACCCTGGATAAAGCTCTATCAGAAACAGACTTTTGAGTGATTAAGATTGACAGCTACCTTATAGGCAAAGGCAGGCAGAGGCAAAGTGTGGGGAGCCAGGGTAAATATGTTGAACCAGCCCTGAGCCCCATGTGGCTAACAAGTCTACTTTAGAGGTCAAATTGATCCCTCCTGCTTGTGGCCAAGGCCTGTGGAGACAGACACAACTGGTGGATTGATGGGTAAGTGGATCACCTGAAGCAGCAAGCAGCACATCCACAACAGCTTCTACAATATGGTTGAGGGTGAGCCACATAGTTAGACAACCTGTGAGGAGAAGCCATTCACAAATGGGACAATAACATTAAAGACCCAACTACATCAGGAGAACCCAAATAACTCAGATAGGGGGATTTCTTAGAACACCCAGCTCAGGAGATCAGAAAGACTGTACCACTGGGTCCCACAAAACACAGACTACATAGAACCACCCAAAAAAAACCTGGGTAGCATAACAAGTTGATCTAAGATATAGAAACAAATACAAAAGGACAGTAAAAATGGGGAGTCAAGGAATTTGTCCCATTAAGAATTCACTGTAATGGTTATAAGAATGCTCAAACATTTGACAGAGAATTAAAAGCAACTCAATGAGAATTATAAGAAGCTGAATAAGAAATACACCAATGTGGATAGGAATCAAGAGGAAATGAAGAATGATAGATCTGAAATAAAGAACATCCTGGAAGGTTCCAACAGTACACTAGAAGAAGCTGAGGATGAATGAGCCAGATAGAAGACAAGGTAGTAAAAAACACCCAATCAGAGCAGCAATTGGGGAAAAAAATTAAAAAGAAGGAGGAGAGTTTAAAGGAGCTCGGAGATAATATGAAACGAAGCAATATCCACATAATAGGGGTGCCAGAAGGACAGAAAGCTGAGCAAGGAAAAGAAAACCTGTTTGAAGAAATAATGACAGAAAACTTCCCTGACTTGGGGAAGAAAAAAGTCATACAAGTCCAGGAAGCACAGAGTCTCAAACAAGATAAATCCCAAAAGACTCACACCAAGATGCATCATAATTAAAAAGGCAAATATTAAAGACAAAGAAATAATCTTAAAGGCAGAGAGAGAGAGAGAGAGAGAGAGAGAGACCTACAAGGGATCTCTCATTAGACTATCAGCTGAAGGGAGTGGCAGGAAGTATACAAATAATTAAAAGCAATGGGCTAAATCTCAGACTACTCTATCCAGCAAAGCTATCATTCAAAATTTGTGAAATCAGAGCTTCGCAAAGAAAAAAAGGCTAAAGGAGTTTACTACCACCAAACCAGAATTTCAAGAAATACTAAAGGGGCTGTTGTAAGAAGAAAAAATATAAAGGTAGAAACACCAGCATAAAGATAAAAGAATGGCAACAAGGAGCTAACAATAATAATCTTAAATGTAAATGAAGTAAATGCTCCAATCAAAAGACATAGGGTAGCTGAATGGATAAGAAAACATGACCTATATATATAGTGTCTATAAGAGACTCACCTTAGAACAAAGGAATTACACAGACTGAAAGTGAAGGAAAGGAAGAAAATGTTTCAGGCAAGTAGAAATGAAAAAAATGAAAAGAAAAAGGCTGGGGTAGCAATACTTATATCTGACAAAATAGAACTCAAGATGAAAGCTATAGGAAGAGATAAGGAAGACCACTTCATAATACTAAAGGATTGATTCAACAAGAGGCGATAACTCTGGTAAATACATATGCACCCAATATAGGAGCATCTACGTATAAAAAAAAAATACTTCTGAAGGATATCAAGAGAAAGATCAAAAGCAATAGAATCATAGTAGGGGACTTCAATACCCCACTGACACTACTAGATAAATCTTCTAGAAAAACAACAACAAGGGAACAGCCATCTGAAATGACACTATAGAACAGATGGAACAAATTAATATCTTCAAGACCTGACATCTTCAGGACCTGAAACCCAAAGCTGAAGAATATACATTCTTCTCAAGTGTACATGGGACATTTTTAAAGATAGCCCTCATGTTAGGACATAGATTAAGCCTCTACAAGTTTAAGAAGAATGAAATCATATTAAGCATCTTCTCAGATTGCAATGTGATAAAATTAGAAATCAACTATAATAAAAACAATCAATGAACTATATGAAGGCTAAAAAGCATGCTATTAAACAATGAATGGATTACCAAAGAGATCAGAGAAGAAATAAAATGTCTCCTGGAAACAAATGAAAATAAAAGCACAACAAAGAGAAATCCATGGGACACAGTGTTATCAATGCTGAGAGGGAAGTTCATAGCAATACAAGCTTACCTTAAAAAAGTAGAAACATATGTAATAAGTTATCTAACCCTACAAGTTAAAGAATTAGAAAGAGAGCAACAAGAAAAACCCAGAGCAAGTAGAAGGAAGGAAATAACAAAGCTCAGAGCAGAAATAAATGACATAGAGACCAAATATACATATATGATCAATCAAACCAATAGCTGGTTCTTTGAAAGGATAAACAAGATCGATGACTCTCTTGCCAGACTCACTAAGAAATGGAGAGAGAGGACCCAAAAAACAAAATCAGAAAAAAAGAGGTGAAGTATTAACTGAATGCAGAGACATGTAATAATATACTTAGAATAACTCTACTCCAATAAACTGAACAACCTTGACAAGATGGACATATTCCTAAGAAAAAATATATATATATAACCTTCCAAAACTCAATCAGCAAGAATCAGAAAACCTGAATTGACTGATAACTACTGATGAAATCGAAGAAGTAACAAAAAAAATCTCCCAGCAAAAAAAAGCTCTGGTCTGGACAGCTTCATAGGGGAGTTTTACCAAACATTCAAAGAAGAACTAACACCTATCCTCCTGAAATTACTGTATTCCAAAAATGTAAAAAGAAGGATCACTTCCAAGCTCTTTCAACTAGGCCAGCATTTCCCTAATTATCCCCAAACCAGATAAAGACAAAAAAATAAAATAAAATGAATTAGAGGCCAATATCCCTGATGAATATAGATGCTAAAATCCTCAACAAAATTCTAGCAAATCAGACACAACAATACATTAGAAAGATCATACACCATGACCAAGTGCAATTTATTCCAGGGATGAAAGGCTAGTATAATATTCACAAGTCAACAAATGTGATACATCACATAAACAGATTTAAAGGTAAAAATCACATAATCATATCAATAGATGCATAAAAATTATTTGACAAAATTCAAAACACTCTTTTGATAAAAACTCCCAGCAAAATAGGAATAGGGAGATCATAACTCAACATAATAAAAGCTTTATATGACAAATCTACAGCTAATATCATACTCAATAGACAAAAGCTAAGACTATTTCCCATAAGAACATGAACAAGACAGGGATGCCCACATTCACCATTCCTGTTTGAAATAATACTAGAAGTGCTACCTATAGGGATCAGACAAGAAGAAGAAATTAAAGACACTTAAATGGGAAAGCAGAAGTAACACTATTCACAGATGACATGACACTGTACATAGAAAACCCTAAAGACTCCATAAAATAACTACTAGATTTAATAAATGAATTTGGCAATGTAGCAGGATATAAAATTAATACTAAGAAATCTATGGCATTTTTATACAGCAATAATGAACTCTCAGAAAGGGAAACCAAAGAAACAAACCTATTTATCATTGCAACAACAAAAATTAAATTCTTAGGAATAAACTTAACCAAGGAGGTAAAAGACCTGTACTTGGAAAATTACAAGGCATTGAAAAAAGAGATAGAGGAATATACCATGCTCTTGGATTGGTATAATCAAAATCATTAAAAATGGCCATACTACCCAAAGAAACGTATAGATTAAATGCAATCCCTCCCAAAATACTAATGGCTTATTTCACAGACCTAGAACAAATATTCCAAACATTTACACGGGATCAAAAAAGACCCTGGATAGACACAGCAATCTTAAGAAGAACAAAGTTGGAAGGATCACAATACCAGATAACAATCTATATTACAAAGCCACTCTGTTCAAAACTGCCTGGTACTGGCACAAGAACAGACATATAGACCAAAGGAACAGAAGAGAGAACCCAGGAATTGACCCAAGCCATTATGCTCAGTTAATATTTGATAGAGGAGGCAAGAACATACAATGGAGTCAAGACAGTCACTTCAATAAATGGTGTTGGGAATATTGGACAGGTACATTAAAAATATGATACTAGACCACCAAACTTACACCATACACAAAAATAAAATGGATAAAGGACTTAAATGTAAGATGGGAAACCATAAAAATATTAGAAGAAATCCATAGGTAGCAAAACATTAGACATATGTCATAGCAATATCTTTACCAATACAGCTCCTAGGGCAATGGAAACTGAGGAAAAAATAAACAAATGGGACTAATCAAAATAAAAAGATTCTGCACAGCAAAAGAAACCATCAACAAAACAACAGGAAAACCAGTGCATGGGAGAACATATTTGCCAATGATATCTCTGATAAGGGTCTAATCTCCAAAATGTATAGGGAACTCATACATCTTAACAAAAGGAAGATAAACAATCCAATAAAAAGAAAAATGGGAAAGTCACCTAAATAGACACTTTTTGAAAGTGGACATACAGAAGGCAAAGAGACATATGAAAATATGCTCAAAGTCACTAATCATCCAAGAGATGTAAATCAAAACTACAATGAAGTACCATCTCACACCAGTTAGGATGGCTATCATCTATAAATCAACAATAAGTGCTGGTCAGGATGTGGAGAAAAAGGAACTCTCATTTACTGCTGGTGGGAATGCAGACCAGTGCAGCCACTGTGAAAAACAGTATGGAGTTTCCTCAAAAAATTAAAAATGGAACTCCCATTTGACTCAGTGATCCCACTTCTAGGAATATATCCCAAGAAAACAGAAACACCAATCAGAAAGAATATAAGCACCCCTATGTTCGTAGCATCACAACTTACAATAGCTAAAATTTGGAAACAGCCTAAGTGTCCATCAGCAGTTGAGTGGATTAAAAAAAAATTGTGGTATATCTACAGAATGGGATGCTATGGTGCTGTAAAAAATAAGGAACTCTTCCCATTTGCAACAGCATGGATGGAAAATGGAGAGCATTATGCTAAGCAAAATAAGCCAGCCAGAGAAAGATAAATATTACATGATCTCATTCATTTGTATAATATAAGGAACAACATAAACTGATGAACAAAAATAGATCCAGAGACAGAGAAGCATCTAACAAACTGCCAAACTTCAGAGGGAAGGCAGGAGAGGGTGAGCCAGGGGAGGGGTGACTGAGGGTAGGGGGGGTGAGGGGTGAGTAAGAGCTCTACCAAAGCACTTGTATGCATGCATATAAGTATAACCAGTGGACACAAAAAGTAGGTGGAGAGGGCATGTGTTGGGTGATGGGAGTGGCCAGGGAGAGGTCAATGGGGGGAAAAGGAAACAAATGTAATACTATATGTAATACTTTAAACAATAAAAATTTTTTTAAAAAGTATATATGTACCCGTATATTCATATCAATGAAATTTACAATAGCTGAGACTTGAAAACAGCCTACGTGCCCATCAGCAGGTGAGTGGATGAAAAACTATGGTACATTTACACAATGGAATACTAGGCGGCCATAAAAAAGAAAGAATTCTTACTATTTGCAACATATGGATGGACCTGGAGAGTATTATGCTGAAGGAAATAAGCCAGTCAGAGAAAGATAAGTATCACATGAACTCGCTTATATGTGGAATCTAATGAATAACATAAACTGAACAAAAATAGACCTAGAGACATAGAAACATTGAACATACTGCCAAATCTCAGAGGGAAGGCAGGGGAGAATGTGTGGGAATATATCAACCAATGAACTTGTATGCATATTTGCATAACCCATGAATACAGACAATGGGGTGAGATGGGCCTTGAGGGAGTAGGCTGGTAGAGGTCTGGAGGAGGTTAATGGGGTGAAAAGAAGGACCTATATAATAATTTCAACAATAAATACTTAAAATGATATTAATAAAAATAATAACCATACATGTAAAGTGATTAAATACTCCACTCAAAAGACAAGATAGTCGAATGAATTAAAAAAAATGACCCATATATTTGCTGTGTACAAGATACCCACTTCAGAACAAAGGACTCAGACAGACTGAAAATGAAAGGATAGAAAAAAATTCTTCAGGCAAATAGAAATGAAACAAAAAGAGGGGGATAGCAATACTTATAGCTGACAAAATAGACCTCAAAGTGAAGGCCATAACAAGAAACAAGAGATAATGAAGGCCACTTCATAATATAAAAGTGATTGATAAAATAAGTGGATATAACTGGTAAACATATATGCACCCAATACAAGAACATCCAAATATGAAAAAGAAAAGCTTTTTAAGGGAGGACTGACAGCTATACAATCATAGTAGGGGACTTTACCTCATTGACATCACTGGATAAATCTTCTGGATAAAAAATAAACAAGGAAAAGCAACCTTTAATGATTCAGTAGATCAGATGGAACTAATTGACATCTTCAGAACATTTTACCCCAATGCTACAGAATATACTTTCTTCTCAAGTGCACATGAGACATTTCCAAAAACAAATCACATTTTAGGATACATACAATCTCTACAAATTCAAGAAGATTGAAATCATATCAAACAACTTCTCTGATCACAATGGCATAAAATTAGAAACCAACTACAATAATAACACTGACTAACATTCAAACACATGGAGGCTAAATAGCATGCTATTAAACAATTAATGGATTATCAAAGAGATCAAAGAAGAAATATAAAACACCCTGGAAATCAATGAAAATGAAAAAACAACAATCCAAAATCTATGGGACACAGTAAAAGCAATCCTGAGAGGGAAGTACATAGCACTATAGGCCTACCTCAAAAAACAAGAAAAACTTGTAATAAATTATCTAACTCTACATCTTTTTAAAAAATATACACATATATATTTTTATTGATTTCAGAGAGGAAGGGAGAGAGAGAGAGACATCAAAACATCAATGATGAGAAAGTATCATTGATTGGCTGCTTCCTGCATGACCCCCACTGGGGATCAAGCCTGAAACTGGGGCACGTGCCCTTGACCGGAACAAAACCCGGGATACCTCAGTCCACAGGCCAATGTTCTATCCACTGAGCAAAACGGGCTGAGGCTCTAATTCTACATCATAAAGAATTAGAAAGAGAGAAAAAAGAAAAGCCCAGAATAAGTAGAATAAAGGTAATAATAAAGTTCAGAGTAGAAATAAATGACATAGAAACACACAGAAATAATACAAAAGATCAATAAAACAAAGAGCTGGTTCTTTGAAAGGATAAACAAGACTGATGAACCTCTAATCAGGCTCACCAAGAAACAAAGAGGGAGGACCCAAATAAACAAAATCAGAAATGAAAGATATAAAGTAACAACTGACCCCACAGAAATACAAAGGATCGTTTAAAAGAGTACTATGAATAACTCTACTCCAACAAACTGGACAATCTTGACCAAATATATATATTCCTAGAAAAATACAATCTTCTAAAACTCAATCAGGAAGAACCAAAAAACCTGAAGAGGCTGGTAACTACTGATGAAATTGAAGCAGTCATTTTAAAAAGTCCCGCAAACAAAAGTCCTGGTATGGACAGCTTCACAGGGGAGTTTTACCAAACATTCAAAGAAGAACTAACACCTATCCTCCTCAAAATATTCCAAAATATTTAAAAGGAAGGAACATGTCCAAGCTCTTTCAATGAGGCCAGCGTTGCCCTGATACCAAAATCAGATAAAGAAACTACAAGGAAAGAGAATTACAAGCTAATATTCCTGATGAACACAGATGCTAAAAGACTCAACCAAATATTAGCAAAACTGATCCAGCAATACATTAAAAAGATCATACAACATGACCAAGTGGGATTTGTTCCAAGGATGCAAGGCTGGTACAATATCTGCAAATCCATAAGTGTGATACAGCACAATAACAGATTGTAAGACAAAAATCACATGATCATATAACTGATGCATGAAAATCATTCAACAAAATACAACACACTTTTCTGATAAAAATGCTCAGCAAAGTGGAATAGAGGGATTATACCTCAACATAGTAAGCTTAATATCACTAGTCTACAGATAACATCTTACTCAATGGGCAAAAACTGAAACCATTTCCCCTAAGACAGGGATGCCCACTTTCACCACTTCCATTCAACATAGTACTAGAAGGGCTAGTCATAGCAATAAGACAAGAAGAAATAAAAGGCATCCAAAGTGGAAAAGAGAAAGTTAAACTGTCATTATTTGCAGATGGCATGATATTGTATATAGAAAACCCCAAAGACTCCATCAAAAAAACTACTATATTTCATAAATGAATTTGGCAAAGTAGCAATATATAAAATTAACACCAAGAAATCTATGGCATTTTTATACAGCAATATTCAACCCACAGAGAGAGAAAATAAAAACAAAACAAAACAAAACAAAAACAATACCATTTATCATTGCAACAAAAAATTAAGATACTTAGGAATAAACTTAACTAAGGAGATAAAAGATATTCAGAAAACTACAGAATACTGAAAAAAGAGATGGAGGAAGATATAAACCAGTAGAAGAATATACCATGTTCATGGGTTGATAGAAACATCATTAAAATGTCCATACTACCCAAACCAATCTAGCTTCAATGTAATCCCTGTGAAAATACCAATAGCATATTTCACAGACTACAACAAACACCACTCCAAAAATTTATATGGATGCAAAAACACCTCAAAAAGCTGCAACAACCTTGAGAAAGAAGAATAAAGTTGGAGGGATCAAAATACCAGATATCAAGTTATCCTACAAAGCCACTGTACTCTAAACAGCCTGATACTGGCATATAGACCAATGGAATAGAACAGAGGACCCAGAAACTGACCCAAGCCATTATGCCCAATTAATATTTAACAAAGAAGTCAAGAGCATACAATGAAATCAAGACAACCTCTTCAATAAATGGTGTTGGGAAAGTTGGATAGATACATGCAAAACAATGAAACTAGGCCACCAACTTACACCATACACAAAAATAAACTCAAAATGGATAAAATACTTAAATGTAAAATTATAAAATCTTCGAAGAAACCATAGGCATCAAAATCTCAGACATTTCTCCTAGCAATATGTTTACTGACACTTCTCTTAGGACAATGGAAACTAGGGAGAAAATAAACAAGTGGGAATACATCAAAATAAAAAGATTCTGCACAGCAAAAAAAACCTTCAACAAAATAACAGGAGAGCCCACTGCATGCGAGAACGTATTTGCCAATGTTATCTCAGATAAGGGTTTAATCTCCAGAATTTATAAGGAGTTCATACAACTTAACAAAAGGAAATTAAACAATCCAATCCAAAAATGTGCAAAGGACCTAAATACACTTCTTTTGAAAGAGGACCTACAGAAGACCAAGAGATATGAAAACATGCTCAAAGTTACTAATCATCCGAGAGATGCAAATCAAACAACACTGAGGTACCACTTCACACCTGTCAGAATGGCTATCATCAATAAATTCACAAACTAGCATGTGTTGAAGAGGATGTGTAGAAAAGGGAACCCTTATACACTGCTGGTGGTAATGAAGACTGTTGTAGCCTTTGTGGAAAACAGCAAGATGTTTCCTCAAAAATAATAAAAATGTAACTCCCCATTTCACCCAGTGATCCCATTTCTAGGAATATATCCCAAGACACTAGAAATATCAATTGGAAATATATATGCACCCCTGTGTTCATAGCAGCACAATTTGCAATAGCTAAGATTTGCAAACAGCCTCAGTGCCAATCAGCAGATGAGTGGAGAAAAAACTTCTAGTATATCTATACCATGGATTACTAGACAGTTGTAAAAAAGAAAGAACTCTTACCATTTGCAACAGTATGGATGGACCTGGAGAGGATTATGCTAAAAGAAATAAGCCAGGGAAAAATAAGCATCACATGATCTCACCCATTTGTGGTATATAATGAACAAAATAATCTGATGAACAAAAATATATCCAGAGGCAGAGAAGCATGGAGCAGACTGTCAAACCTCAGAGGGAAGGCAAGGGAGGGTCAGTGGATGGGAAGATATCAACCAATGAACTTGTATGTATATATGCACAACCTGTGGACACAGATGATAGTGGGGTAAAGGGCCAGGTTGGGTGGCATGGGTGGGCTGGGAGAGGTCATTCATGGAAATAGGGGTTTATATGTAATACTTTCAACAATAAAGATTTTTTTTAAATAAATTTTAAAAAGACAATTACTGCCCTACCTGGTTTGGCTTAGTGAAGAAAACACGGGCCTGCAAACTGAAGGGTTTCCGTTGGATTGGGGTCAAGGACACATGCCCGGGTTGTAGGCTGGATTCCCAGTATGGGACGTGTAGGTGGCAGCCGATCAGTGACTCTTTCACATCATTGATGTTTCTATCTCTCTATCCCCGCTCCCTTACTCTCTGAAATCAATAAAAATTTATTTTTAAAAAGAAAGATAATCTTTTTAAAAAATATATATTTTATTGACTTTTTACAGAGAGGGAGAAAGATAAATAGTTATAAACATCGATGAGAGAGAAACATCCGATAAGCTGCCTCCTGCACACCCCCTACTGGGGATGAGTCCGCAATCAAGGTACGTGCCCTTGACTGGAATTGAACCTGGGACCTTTCAGTCTGCAGGCTGATGCTCTATCCACTGAGCGAAACCCGTTTCAACAAGAAAGAGAATATTAATAAAAAAGACAATTACTAAATGCAGAGAGGTACATTACATAATTACAGAAGTGTCAATCCACCATGAAGACCAAGTAATCCTAAATGGGTATACATCAAACAATAGAACTGCAAAGTGTAAAGAAAATCTGATAGAACTGAAGGAACAGACGAATTCACAATTACAATTGGAGTCTTTAACATGCTTCTATCATTTGATGCAATTAGATAGAAAATCAGTAAGGGGAGAGAGCTCCATAATTCCATCAATAACAAGATCTAATTAACATTGATTTGACACTACCCAATAGCAGGATGCATATACTTTTCAAGAGCCCATGGAACATATACCAACATATATAGATCATATCCTAGGATACAAAATAATTCTCAACAAATTAAAATAATGGAAACACAAATTGTGTGCTCTTACATTAATAAAATCAATACTGAAATTAAGAAATAAAAAAAATACCAGGAAAAATATACAAACATTTGGACAATAAACAACATATATCTGAAATAATGTATGTTTCAAAAATAAAGTCTCAATGGAAATAATGCATTAAACTGCATGAATTTGAAAATACAACATATTCAAAATTTGTGGGGTACCACAAAGACAGTAATAGGAAGGAATTTTTTAAACCTAAATACATTAGATTATAGAAAATGCCTCAAATTAATAATCTAAGTTCATAACTCAAGAAACTAGGAGAAGAGCCAAGACCGGTTTGGCTCAGTGGATAGAGCGTCGGCTTGCGGACTGAAAGGTCCCGGGTTCGATTCCGGTCGGGGGCATGTACCTTGCTTGCGGGCACATCTCCACTGTGGGGCGTGCAGGAGGCGGCTGATCGATGTCTCTCTCTCATCGATGTTTCTGACTTTCTATCCCTCTCCCTTCCTCTCTGTAAAAAATCAATAAAATATATTTTAAAAAAAAGAAAAGAAACTAGGAAAAGATAAAATAAGCCCCAAACAAGTAGAAAACAAGAAATACTACAATAAAAACAGAATTCAGTAAAATTAAAAACAAAAACAATAGAGAAATCAATGAAACAAACAGCTGACTATTTGAAAATTTTATAAAATTGCAAAACCTCTAGCAACACTAACAAAGAGGGTAAAAAAGACACAAATTACTGACATCAGGAGTAAAACAGAGGATAATCATTCCAGCCTTCATTAACTTCCAAGGATAGCAAGGGAGTACTGTGAATAACTGTATTCACGTAAATTGGACAAATTTCATGGAATAGACTGATTCTCAAAAAACTCAAACTACCACTGCTGGAGGCTAATTCCAGCATGTAATAATTATGCAAGAAGTTCATCAAAAGGTTGATGAAACTTGGGGTTTCAGCAGGGGTGAGTCATATTAACTGCTGCTGGAATAATTGAAAGCATTTTCCTAAACCTGAAGATCTGCATATAGTATTGCCTGCTGCCAGACAGCTGAGGGCAGTTTCCCCAACCTGATAATCTTACCGTTTACCAAACCTTACCTTTGATATATATATCTGCTTTGCTATAGGGAAAAATGTGTTAATAAAAAGCTAGGGGTCCAGAGATTCAGAGAACTTACTTACTAAAGCTAAGCCTCCCTGGCTCCCCCAAAAATGCCTTCTGAATTTATATTTCATATCTAGTTTATTTAATTTACCTGCAGCATCTTCTCCAGATTCCTGAACCCTTCTAGATGCAGAATAACACCCTGGTATACTATAACTCACCCAGCATCAACTAATAATTGGAATAGTCCTGTAACTGTTTAGAAAATTAAATCTGAAATTTAATAACTCCCAAATCCAGAATGTTCACTGCAGAATCCTACCAAGTAGTTAAAAATATAATTAACACTCATTCTTTTTTTTTCTTTTTTTAAATATATTTTATTGATTTTTCACAGAGAGGAAGGGAGAGGGATAGAAAGTCAGAAACATCGATGAGAGAGAGACATTGATCAGCCGCCCCCCTGCACGCCCCACACTGGAGATGTGCCCGCAAGCAAGGTACATGCCCCTGACTGGAATCGAACCCGGGACCTTTCAGTCCACAGGCTGACGCTCTATCCACTGAGCCAAACCGGTCTCGGCTTAACACTCATTCTTAACTATCTCTCCAGAAAGTAGAAGTGGAAAGAACACTTCCCAGTTAATTTATGAAGTCCTTAATACTCTGATACCAATTCCAGGCAAAGACAGTACAAGAAAACTACAACTAATATTCTTCGTGAATATAAGCATAAATTTTTTTATCAAAATATTAGCAAATCAAATTCAGCTATATATACAAAAAATTATATACCATGACCAAATGGGCTTTATTCCAGACATGCAAGGCCAGTTTATTTTTCAAAAATATGTTGATATTAGATATCACATAAGACTATAGCCAAAAATCATATTATGTCAATTTATATATATAGAATATTAGACAAAGTTCAACACATATCTATGATAAAATATATTTTAAAACTAGAAATGGAGAGAACTTTCTCAATTTGATGAAGTGCATCTACAAAAACCCTAGCTAATATTACACTTAATTGTAAAAGAATGAATGCCATCCCATGAATAAAATCAAGAATAAGGCAAGGATATTCACTCTCAGCACTGCTAGTCAATATAGCACTCGATACTGTAGGCAAGACAAATAGGCAAGAAAGAAAATACGAAGCATACAAATGAAAAAGAAATAAAACTGTTTTTAGATAAATGATTCTCTATGTGGGAAATCCCAATAAATCCTAAACAAAACAATAAATAAAAACAAAAATCCTGTTCCTGGATCTAATAAGTGAGTCTGTAAGGTGGCAGGATATAAGATCAGTACACACACACATTAAAATATAGCAATAAGGATGCCCTACCAGTGGTCAGCAAGCTCATTAGTCAACAGAGCCAAATATCAACAATACAACGATTGAAATTTCTTTTGAGAGCCGAAAACCAACTTCTGCGCATGATCCACGAAGTTTCAATCACACTGTATATGCACGCATGCATATACAGTGTGGTATTTTGTGGAAGATCCACACTCAAGGGGCCAAAGAGCCTTATGTGGCTCATGAGCTGCAGTTTGCTGACCACTGTCCTAGCCGGTTTGGATCAGTGGTTAGAGAGTTGGCCACAGATTGAAGAGTCGTGGGTTTGATTTCGGTCAAGGACATGTCCCTCGTTTGCAAGGTAGATACCAAACATGCAGGAGTACAACAACCAATGTGTCTCTCTCACATGGAAGAAATGTCCTCAGGTGAGGATTAACAACAAAAACTAGCAATGAGGTTGCTGGGAGAAAGGATTTTTGCTTTCTGAAAGGTTTCTTTTTGACTTAGGTTCCACTCCCTTTTTCCTTCATAAAAAAAAAAAGTAGTGACCTAAAAATTGGTCTGCATATACTAGTACATGTTACTGTCTGAAAGGCTATGGAGATATGAGTGAAAATAAATTTGTTGTCATTAGCCTTATGGCCAAGGTAGTAAATCTGTAACAAAAATAGTGTCAGCATGTCAAAATCTAGAACTGAGAGATTCCTTCTTTTGTGTTTGAAATAAATATGAATCTTTAAATATATTTTTTATTGATTTTTTACAGAGAGGAAGGGAGAAGGATAGATAGAGTTAGAAACATCGATAAGAGAGAAACATTAATCAGCTGCCTCTTGCACACCCCCTATTGGGGATGTGCCCACAACCAAGGTACATGCCCTTGACCAGAATCAAACCTGTGACCCTTCAGTCTGCAGGCCCATGCTCTATCCATTGAACCAAACCGGTTTCTGCCATAAATATGAATCTTTAAAAAAATTACAATAACCATGTGGAAACTATAATTAAAAATACAAAATCATTTACAATCCCATAAAAAAACCAAAATACCTAAGTGTAACAAAGATTTAACAAAACTAGTACAGGGCTTTTATGCTAAAAACCACAAAATGCTAATACAAAAATCAAAGGAGATCTAAATAAATAGACGTACTTTATTCATGGTTTGGAAAACTCATTATAGAAAAGATGTCAATCTTCCCAAGTTGATAGACAAATTTAATGAAATTCCCAGAAAAATACCAGAAATATTTTTTAAATATACCTTTATTGTTGAAAGTATTATAGATAACTCAGATGACTCCTTTCCCCTGCAATCACCCCTTCAACCTTGCCCCCCCACCCCACACCCTGCTCCAGGCCCTCACCACACCATTGTCTGTGTCCATGGGTTATGCACATATGCATTTATGCATATAAATTCTTTTGTTAATCTCTTCCCACCCACCCCGCCATCCTCTGCAATTCATCACACTGTTCCATGTTTCTGTCTCTGGATTTATTTTTGTTCATCAGTTTATTTTGTTCTTTAGATTAAGCGATATTTGTCTTTCTCTGACTGGCTTATTTTGTTTAGCATAATACTCTCCAGGTCCCTCTAGGGTGTCTCAGAGGGTAAGATATTCTTTTTTATTGTGGCATAGTATTCCATGGTGTATGTACCCCTGCTTTTTTTATCCACTCATCTATTGATGGGCACTTGGACTGTGGATCCAAATCATTACACTCAATTAATATTTGAGATAGAGGCAAGAGAATGCAATGGAATCAAAAGACAGTCTCTTCAATAAACAGGGTTGGGAAAATTGGACAAGTACATGCAAATAAATGAAACTAGACTACAACTTACACCATATACAAGAATAAACTCAAAATGGATAAAGGACTTAAATATGAGTCATGAAACCATAAAAATCCTAGAGGAAACCATAGCAAAATCTCAGACATCTCTCATAGCAATATTTGCAATACATCACCTACGGCAAGGGAAACAAAGTAACACGTTAACAAATGGGACTACATTAAAATAAAAAGCTTCTGCACAGCAAAAGAAACCATCAACAAAATGAAAAGAGAACCCATTAAATTGGAGAACATGTCTACATCTTAACAATGATATATCTGATAAGGAATTAAATGTATAAGGAACTCATACAACTTAACAAAAGGAAGACAAACAATCCAATTTAAAAATGGGCAAAGGACCTAAATAGACACTTCTCCAAAGGAAGCATACAGATGCTCAAGAAACATGAAAAAATGCTCAAATTCAGTAATCATCCCAGAGATGAAAATTAAAATGACAATGAGGTAGCATCACACACCTGTCAGAATGACTATCATCAACAAATTAACAAATGACAAGGGCTGGTGAGGATGTGAAGGGAACCCTAGTGCACTACTGGTGGGAATGCAGATTGGTGTAGCCACTGTGAAGAACAGTATGGCATTTCCTCAATTAAATATTTGAACTGCCATTTGACCCAGTGATCCTACTTCTAGGAATATATCCCAAGAAAACCAAAACACCAATCAGAAAGAATACATGTTCATAGCAGCACAATTTACAATAAAAACATTTTTGATAGATATAAATAGGATTATTGTAAAATTTATATGGCAAGGCAAAAGAACTAGATAGCTAAAAGAATTTTAAAATATAAAGATAAGTAAGATGAATCATTCTTCTTTATTTCAAAACTTATACAGTCATAGTAATCAAGATTATTGTATTGGCAAAGGGACAGACACATACATAAGTAGAATAAATTAAGAAGCCAGAAATTGACCCACACAAGTATAACCAACTGATTTTTGACAGAGGAGCAAAAGTAATCCAGTGAAAGAAAGGTAGTCTTTATAACAAATAGTGATAGAGCCATTGAATATCCATAAGCAAAAAGCTGAATCTCAACCTAAATCTTACACTTTATACAAAAATTAATGCAAAATGGGTTGCAGATGTAAATGTAACTATATAACTTTTAGAATGTAACATAGGAAAAAATCTGTAGAACCTGGAGCTTGGTAACTGGTCTTAGACATGATACCAAAGCATTATTTCTAAAGAAAAATTTTGATAAATTAGACTTCACAACAAAAAATTAATGTTCTGCTAAAGGCCTGGTTAAAGTGATAAAAAGGTAAGCTACTGACTGGGGAGAAGATATTTGCAAACCACATATCTGACAAAGAACTCATATCTAGGATATATAAGGAACTCTCAAAACTCAACTATGAGAAAACAGTCTAATCAGAAAACAGGCCAAAGACATGCACAGATATCTTATGGAAAAGGATATATAATATGAGCAATAAGTAGATGAAAATAATTTCAATTAGTGGTTCTCAATGTTTTTTAATGCTGTGACCTGTTAATACAGTTCCTCATGTTGTGGTGACCCAAAATCATAAAATTATTTTCGTTGCTATTTCATAACTGTAATTTTGCTACTGTTATGAATCATAATGTAAATATCTGTGTTTTCTGATGGTCTTAGGCTCTACAGCAGCGGTTTGCAACTTGTGGGTCGCGACCCACAGGTTGAAAACTGCTAGAAAGGTCGCCTAAAACCATCGGAAAACAGATATTTACATTATGATTCATCAACAGTAGCAAAATTACAGTTATGAAGTAGCAATGAAAATAATTTTATGATTGGGGGTCACCACAACATGAGGAACTGTATTAAAAGGTCACAGCATTATTACAGAAAGAGAGACTCAAAAAGCAATCCCATTTACCATCGCACCAAAAAAATTAAGATACCTAGGAATAAACCTAACTAAAGAGGTAAAAGACCTATATGTAGAAAACTACAGGACACCAAAAAAAAGAGATAGAGGAAGATGTTAACAGATGGAAGAGCATACCATGCTCATGGATTGGAAGAATCAACATCATTAAAATGTCCATACTAACCAAAGTAATCTATAGATTCAATGCACTACCCATTAAAATACCAACGACATACTTCACAGACCTAGAAATAATTCTTCATAGATTCATCTGAAACAAAAAAAGACCACAAATAGCCACAGCAATTCGGAGAAAGAAGAATAAAGTAGGTGGGATCTCAATACTAGATTTCAAGCTATATTACAAAGCAACTGTTCTCAAAACAGCCTGGTATTGGCAGAAGAACAGACATATAGACCAATGGAATAGAATAGAGAACCCAGATATCCGCCTAAACCACTATGCTCAACTAATATTTGACAAAGGAGGCATGAACATGCAATGGAGTCAAGATAGCCTCTTCAACAAATGGTGTTGGGAAAATTGGACAGATACATGCAAAAAAATGAAACTGGACCTCCAACTTACACCAAATACAAAAATAAACTCAAAATGGATACAGGACTTAAACATTAGAAGGGAAACCATAAAAATACTAGAGGAATCCACAGGCAGCACAATCTGAGATATATGTCGAAAGAACTCCTTCACTGATACTGCTCCAAAGGCAATTGAAGCTAAAGAAAAAATAAACAAATGGGACTACATCAAAATAAAAAGCTTTTGTACAGCAAAAGAAACCATCAACAAAACAACAAGAAAGACCACTGTATGGGAAAACATGTTTACAAATGTTATCACTGATAAAGGTTTAATCTCCAACATCTACAGTCAACTTATACAACTTAATAAAAGGATGATAAACGATCCAATAAAAAAATGGGCAACGGACCCAAATAGAACCTTTTTGAAAGATGACAGAAGGAAGGCCAAGAGACACATGAAAACATGTTCAAAATCACTATCTGAGAGATGCAAATCAAAACGACAATGCGATACCATCTTACACCTGTCAGAATGGCAATCATCAACAAATCAACAAACAACAAGTGTTGGCGAGGATGTGAAGAAAAAGGAACCCTTGTTCACTGTTGGTGGGAATGCAGACTGGTGCAGCCACTGTGGAGAACAGTATGGAGTTTCCTCAAAAAACTAAAAATGGATCTCCCATTTGACCCAGCAATCCCACTCTTAGGAATTTATCCTAAGAAATTACAAACACCAATCAGAAAGGATTTATGCACCCCTATGTTCATAGCAGCACAATTTACAATAGCCACAATTTGGGGGTGGGGTATGCCTGGGAGGGAGGGGGGCAATGGGGAGATATGTATACATGTAACACAATAAAAAAAAGAAAACAAACAAACAAAATAAATAAATTTTCTGAAACCCCCCCCCCCAAAAAAGGTCACAGCATTAAAAAAGGTTGAGAACCACTGCTAGGGAAATGCGATGTTAAATTAGTATTTTTTAAGTTTATTTTTTGTTGTTGACATTATTACAGATGTTCTCTATTTAACCTCTTCCACCCAGCACCAGCCCCACCATTTGGACTTCACCACACTATTGTCTGTGTCCTTAGGCTATGCGTACATGCATATAAATTCTTTGGTTAATTTCTTCCCGTCCTCTCCCACCCACTTCCCCTCTAAGATAGGTCATTCTGTTCTATGCATCCATGCCTCTGGACCTATTTTTTTTATCAGTTTCTTTTGTCCATTAGATTCCACATATAAGTGAGATCCTGTGATATTTGTCTTTCTCTCACTGGCTTATTTTACTTAGCATAAAGGTCTCAGGTCCATTGATGCTGTTGCAAAGGGTAAGAGATACTTATTTTTGTATATACACGTTGTATTCCACTGTGTAAATGTGCCACAGTTTTTTACCCATTCCTCTACAGATTGGCACTTGGGCTGCTTCCAGATCTTAGTAAATAATGTAGCAATGAACCTAGGGGTATATATATATTCTTTTTGATTGGTGTTCGTGATTCTAAGGATATATTCCCAGATGTGGGATCGTTGGGTCAAACAGCAGTTCCATCCACAAATTAATAAATGTGGTATACCACACAAACAAAATGAAGGATAAAAATCACATGATCACATTGTTAGGGTCAAGAATGGAATATTGGGGGGTTAGTTATGGTTATGAGAAATATTAATCACACTCTGTTAACCTACTATGATTGCCTACTGTTGGTTAAAGAAAGGACATTCTGACCTGACTGGGAGTTGTATTTCCCAGGGACCTGGGAGTCAATCTTGGGCCTGGGAGTCAACCTTGAAATGCAGTCCATTCTCATTGAAAGATTTACAACCTCGCTGCCCAAACAATGGAGTCCCAACCCAGCCTCCTACTCCCCCATACCCATAATACCTACTTTCCCATATCTATAATTCATATTTCCCTGTGAAATCTTTGTCCTACCCTATATAAGCAGCTGGCTTATGGAGGGATGCAGAGCAGATTTTTGTGGATAACCTGCTTCTTTCTCATACTGCCTACAGTATTGGAATACACACTCATGTGATTCAACCCTGTCTCTGCTTAATTGGCTCAAGTAGTGACAGGCAGCATGGACCTGTATCAATAAACTCAGAAAAAGCATTTGACAAAATCTAGCACCCGTTTTTTTTGTTTTGTTTTGTTTTGTTTTTTTGTTTTTTTTTAATATATTTTATTGATTTTTCACAGAGAGGAAGGAAGAGAGAAAGCCAGAAACATCGATGAGAGAGAGACATCAATGAGAGAGAGACATCGATCAGCCACCTCCCGCACGCCCCACAGTGGAGATGTGCCCGCAAGCAAGGTACATGCCCCCAACTGGAATCGAACCTGGGACCCCTCAGTCCGCAAGCCGACGCTCTATCCACTGAGCCAAACCGGTCTCGGCTAGCACCCGTTTTTGATAACTCTCAGCAAAGTGGGAATAGTGGGATCCATACCTCAACACTGATGAAAGGTAATAGTAGTACCATCAAAGCCTTAACTAACACTGCTGTCTTTCTATTAAAGCATGCATCAGTATCCCCCCAGAAAAGCTGATTTTAGAAATAGCAAATAGAGGCTATTTTTGAAACCCAGCTGCTTCCCTTCCCTAAGCAGGTGTTTTGGCCTTTCTTCCCCTTAGTCATGGTCTCTAGTCTTTGCTATTTCTTGCCATAGTGGACAGTTGAAGAAGGCTGCAAAACACGTTGAATAGAGAGCCTGACTTGGTGATAGCCATCCTCCCCACAAAGACAAAATACCACTAGTGCTTTGAGAAAGGCTTTGTGCCTTTCATTTTCCACTTCCATGTAGCAATTAGGTTTATCTTTACTTAATCTGGGATTGCGATATCTCCTGCATAACATCATGGGATCCTTCAGGCAGAATTAGGCATGGAGGGTATATTAGATAAAAGGTCCTCATCCAAAAATGGGCAAAGCACTTAAATAGAGACTTTTTGAAAGTGGACATACAGAAGATTAAGAGACACATGAAAATATGTTCAGTCACTAACCATCAAAGAGATGCAAATCAAAACAACAAAGGATACCATCTCATACCTGTCAGAATGGCTATCATCAACAAATTGACAAACGACCAGTACTTGCAAGATTGTAGAGAAAAAGGAACCCTCGTGAACTGCTGATGGGAATGCAGACTGGTGCAGTAAATATGAAAAACAGTATAGAGTTACCCCAAAAAATTAAAAATGCATCCCTATGTTCAAATCATCACAATGATTACATGCCAAGTAGATATTATGTTAAAGGAAATAAGCCAGGGATTATAGCTAAGATTTGGAAACAGCCTAAGTGCCCATCAGCAGATGTGTGGATTAAAAAACTGTGGTACATCTATACAATGGAATACCATGCTGTTATAAAAAAAGAAAGAACTCTTACTATTTGCAACAGCATGGATGGACATGGAGAGCAATGCTAAACAAAATAAGCCAGTCAGAGAAAGATAAATATCATGTGAACTCACTCATTTGTGGAATATGATACTATCTAATAAAGAGAGAATATGCTAATTGACCCTCACACCATTGCAAAGATGGCAGAACCCACAGCCAATAAGGAGGGAATATGCTAATTGACTGCCACACTCTCAAAGATGGTGGTGCCCACAGCCACAAGATGGCAGTGCCCAGTCCTCTCAAGCCCTGCTGGGGCAGCAGGCACATACCTACCTTTGGAGTCAGTCCCCCAGCCCCCCAGCCACCCAGGGCCAGCCAGAGGCATAGGCAAGCCTCGGATGGCAGCTGCCCAGCCACCCAGGGCCGGCCAGAGGCACAGGCAAGCCTCGGATGGTGGCTGCCTAGCTGCCCAGTTCTGCCCAAGGCTCAGGTAACCAGGGCTGGCTAAGGCTTGTGCTGCTGGCAGTGGCAGCAGCAGAGGTGTGATGAAGGTGTCACTTTCCCCTTATCGCTGGGTCGCCTCCCACCCCTGAGGGCTCCAGGACTGTGAGATGGGCAGGCAAGGCTGAGGGACTCCCCCCTCCAGTGCATGAATTTTCATGTATCAGGCTTCTAGTGAACAACATAAACTGATGAACAAAAGTAGATCCAGAGACAGAGAAGTATCTAAGAGACCATCAAACTTCAGTGGGGAGGCAGGGGAGAAAGGGGTGGGTAAGAAATCAACCAAAGGACTTATATGCATGCATATAAGCATAACCAATGGACACAGACACTAGGTGGTGAGGGCATGTGCTGGGGGGTGAGAGTGGCTGGGGAGAGGTCAATGGGGGAATAAAGGTACATATGTAACACTGTATGTAATGCTTTAAACAATAAAAAAATTTTAAAAAGATCCTCATCCAAGCAAGGAAAGATATACAATGCTGATTTCTATGAAATGTCCGTGGGAGACATCTAGCCCAATTTAACTTAGTAGTACTAGTTGCTGACATTTTAATTGAATTGGTTATAAATTAGAAAGTCTTGGCTCAGCCTTATAAAATGTCATTATTTATAGCAATACTATGAGGATGTTTATACAAATGATCTCTCTATATAAACAGGTAATATGCAAATTAGGCTGGGACTCTGTAATGGTTCACAACCAGACAGGAGGAGATTGCACACGAAGTTGAGGCCCAGAGCAGAGACAAGACAGAGGCAGGGGGGCCTGCCCAAGCCAGCACAGCAGCTTGGGTGGCCCTGGAGCAGACACAGGTAGGGGGGATGGCATTGTGTGGGGTTGGGCTCACAGCAGCCTTGGGCTCAGGCAGCTGTGAGCCCTGGCAGCTGCAAGGCCTGGGGCTCAGGCATTCATGAGCCCCAGCAGCTGTGAGGGAGGGACTCACAGTAGCCATGGGCTCACAGCAGCCATTGTGTGAGTTCTGGTGCTGTGAGGCCCGGGGTTCATGGCAGCCATGAGTTCAGGTAGCCATGAGCCCCAGTGGCTGTGAGGCTTGGAGCTCAGGCAGCCATGGGCTCACAGCAGTGGTGGGCTCATGGCAGTAATGGGCTCAGGGCAACCATGGGCTCTAGTTAGCCATGAGCCCTGGCAGCTGTGAGGCCGGGGGATCATGGTAGACCTGTGCTCAGGGTAGCTGTGGGCTCAGGCGGCTGAGAGGGTGGGGCTCACAGCAGCCATAGGCTCACGGAAGCCATGGGTTCAGGCAGCCATGAGCCCTGGTGGCTGCGAGGCCCAAGGGCTCAGGCAGCCATGAGCCCCAGCAGCTGCAAGGCCCGGGGCTCACAGCAGCTATGGGCTCAGGCAGAGGGATGATGGGGATGGCACCTTCCCTAATCAGCCAGGTCACCTCTCACAGAGGGACTGGGCCTAACCTGTCAGTAGGACATCCCACCACACACACATACCCTATTCCCTGTAGGTTCTTTATAACAAAGTAAAAACCACTGTGGTAAAGGAGATAGCCATAGCAGAAGAGCTGGCACAGTGGGGAGGGAAGGTTGCATACTCTACTTGGAGACATTACATAACCATAATGTAGATACTAAAAAGGAAAATGGGGGCAGGGGTGGGGGGGTCTTGTAACCTAGTTTAGTATCTGGTTAAAACTGTAGTCTTACTTCCCCACTCTGACTGACTGACAGCCCCGCCCCAGCAGACTTGGGGGGAGCTTCGGAGCATGCCCCTAAAGCCTCGCCAAGACTGATTTGGACAGAGCTGCGGGGACCCTTAGGAGCCTGCCACAGAAGGAAATATATAGGTCAGCGTCTCCCCACGAGTTCAGTTTAGGCTTTGGATCCAGAATTCTCCTGGACTAGCAGATCTGCAAAAAAAAAAAAAAAAAAAAGATTAAACTTTCCTCCCTCAGAATGCTGGCTGATCATTCTCCTGTGCATTCTGCCACAACAATACTATTATTATCCCTGTGTTACAGATGAGGAAGTGAAGTGAGAGAGCTGGAATAAGTGAAGTGAGATAATCAGTTATTCTCCTGATGCTTGAAATTCTAACTGCTCATCCCTATGTCCAGGCTGTGTTCTGAAAACCTCCTTAGATTCATGTCAAACCCCCTCCTTCTTACAGTACGTATATGCTCCAGCCACACTGACCTTTATTCAGTTCCTCTAATGTGCCATATTCTTTTCTGTTCTAGGGCCATTCTTTAGATTATTCTCTCTGGCTGCACAGCTCTCTTCTGTGTCTCCCTGCATTTACCAGCTACCTCTTACTCATTTTCCAGGTCTTAGCATAATATCACATCCTCAGGGCAAGTTCCACTGACTGTCCCCTCATTCCTTCCATTGTGTAAGATCCCTTTTGTTGTGTCCTGTTGCATTTTACATTTCATCTCTACTAGTCATTACATAGGTTTATATAGTGTATAACAATGTGTTCAGAATCTATTTTACTCATTGGATGAAACTTCCTGTTTAAAGACTATCCTGTTCTGTGCTCTATCTGTAGCACCTAGTGAAAGGAAATGAACTCCCCTCCATCTTGTCCTGTAGGGCTGGGCCCCCTGCCTAAACCCCCTCCCTTTTCTGGGAGGGGCCACAGGTGTGCCAGCAATGTCCTAGCTTCCCCCACCACCACCCAAATGGACCAATGAAGCTCCAGGAACACAGCGAGGGTCCTAATAAGGCTAAACCACAGAAAGACCCTAATTCAAGTGACCAATCTCTGTGACCCTTGTCACTTTCCTAAGCCCTCCCAATTATCCTACCCCATAAAACTCATTGTTCCCGCCCGGCTGGTCTCTCGCCTCACTGCTATGCCAGAAAGAGGTTGAGAGCCAAACCCGCATTTGAATAAAGACTCTTTGCTTTTGCATCGGAAAAGGCTCCTTAGTGGTGGATTATTGGGGACCCCAAACTCTGGACATAATACTAGTACAGTGCTTGACATGATAGATGTTCTATAAATATTTGTTGAATTTATGTACATTTTAAATTCTCTACAATTGATATTTAATAGGAAGTCAATAAATATAATTACACACACACACACACACACACACACACACACACACACGGGAAAATATCTAGTCATACAACCAAGATTTATAGTCAGGTCTGAATCTAAAACCCAAGTTTCTTTCATAATATGGCTCTCTGCCTGCAGATATGAGTTCTAGCCTGGGCACTGCCACAACCTGGCTGTATGACTTAGGGTGAGACACTATATTACTCTGAAACTCAGTTTTTCCATCTGTAAATTGGGGTACAGATAAACCAATTTCAAACTGTTCTTCATGTAATCTAGAGGAAAAGAGTAGAAATCTGCCAGAAGCCAATTCTAACAGGTTAGCAGGGCTGAATCATCTATTGCTTGCTGCCATACAGCTCAGGGCATCTTAATCTACATATTATTGTCTCCTACAAACACCTGAACAGCTATAGGCAAATTCTTCAAATCTGATAAGGGATTGTGTATATGAAACCCTACCCTTTGATGTGTATATATCCACCTTGCCTTAGGACAAATTGTGTTAATAAAAAGTAAGGGGTCCTGAGCAAGGAGAACTTGGTTTCTTTAGCCAAGCTCCTCTGACTCCCCATAATGCCTTCCAAAATTATATTTCATCATTGGACTCTTATTTGATTTACTCACAGCACCTTCTCCAGATTTCTGAATCCTTTTAGATGATGGATCAAGACTGCCAGCATTAGAAATCCATATAGGAAAGGGTCTAATAGTTAATTAACTACCATTGTAAAATCAGTATTATCACTCTGTAAAGCAGTTAAATGGGTATAGGAAGAATCCTCAATATGTTCATGCCCTTTAGCCTGGGTAACCATATTTAGGCAGAGTGGAATAATGGGTGGTGTTGGAGACCCCTGGGTTTAAATCCCAACATCGCCTTTATTATACCTCTGTTGCCTTGTGCAAGTTAGTACTTGGTCCTGGGAAAGTTATTTTATTCTTTACAAATGGGATAATAACATCTATGTTTTTAACCTTTTCTGTGGTAAAAACAATTTAATAAGATGAACATATTTTTGAATATAGAAACACAAATTTCTCTCATGATCCTACCCACATAATTCTTTCTGTGATCTTGTGCCATTGAGGACTACCTCTTGAGGTAGGAGCCACAGGCAATATTGAGAAAGGAGAGAGAGACTGAAGATAGAACTAGGTTGAAATCAAATACCAGAGTCTAGAGTGAGGAACAGGAGCCCCTATGGCATGGAGCAGAAAAGAAAGCCAGCTACTGAGGCAGAATAAAGGAGATGCCAAATTTGAGTAATGGGTAATGGCTAGGAAGGACCTGACAACCAGAGAGTAGAAAGCTAGTAGGAAGAAAACAATGTGCTCCCTACAGGGCCTCCTTCCAAAGTTTTGTGGTCTTTTGTGGTTCAGATAAAATCCTAGATGTGGAATTGCTGGGTCACAAGCCAGTTCCATTTTTCTTTTTTTTTTTTCTTTTTTACGTAACAGTAGCTGCACCAATCTGCATTCCCACCAACATATCTTTATATTTGAAGAGACTTTCTTATTGAAAGCACATATCTGGGTCATGTTTTTTTAATCACCTTGGGTAATCAGTATTTGAATGGCATTATTTAGGCTATTTATATTTAGTGCACCTATTGGTAAGTTAGGGAGGGTTTATGTGTACCAGTTTATTTACTATTTGATCTCTTTCTTATTTGATTCTGTTTTCTTTTTGCTGACTTTCTGTGGTTAATCAAATACATTTTTTATAATTACATTTAATCTACCTAGAGTGTCTTGTTTCTGTCTATAGTTTTTAGTAGTTGCTCTAGGTATTATGTTTCACAATTTATCATACTCTATTGTGTCATCATTTTATTAGTGTGAGTGAATAGAAACACTGCCCCCATTTATGCTGCTTTACCTTCCACCATTTATAATCTAACTAACTAAAATATTTCTACATTCATTGAGAACTATTCTGGACAGCACTATATTGTTGTAACAATCAGAAATGCATTAGAAAACTAAACAGAAGGAAATATATTGTATCATAATCATAATTTTATTTTTATGTTGGCTTTTCTTCCTTCCTTTGCTTTTTTTGATTGTTTAAAGATTGCATGACAATTTTTTTCCCAATTAATTCCCCCACCGGCTACTCCCACCCCTGAGGGAGTATCTGTGTCCATTGATCATGCTAATATGCATGCATACAAGTTCTTTAGTTAATCTCTAACCCAAACCCTTCCCCTGTCTATACCCCAAGGTTGGACAGTCTGCTCAATGCCACCTTGTCTCTAGATCCAATTTTGTTCATCAGTTTATGTTGATCATTATATCCCACATAGGAGTGAGATCATGTGATATTTATCTTTCTCTGACTGCCTTATTTCTCTTAGCATAATGCTCTCCAATTCAATACATGCTGTTGCAAATGGTAAAAGTTCCTTCTTGGATAGATACAGAGGCAGTAAAGCATCAAAAAGACTGTCAAATTACAGCAGAAAGGTTAAGGAGAGGTGGGGTAGATAAGAGATCAACCAAAGGACTTGTATGCATGCACATAAGCATAACCAACGAACACAAGACACTGGGGGGTTAGGGTATGCCTGGGAGGAGGGGGGGCAATGGGGAGATATGTATACATGTAACACATTAATACAATTTTTTTTTAAGTTCCTTATTTTTTCTAAAAAAAAATATTTTATTGCTTTTTTTACAGAGAGGAAGGGAGAGGGATAGAGAGTCAGAAACATCGATGAGAGAGATACATCGATCAGCCGCCTCCTGCATGCCCCCCACTGGGGATGTGCCCACAACCAGGATACAGTACATGCCCTTGACCGGAATCGAACCCGGGACCCCCCAGTCCGCAGGCCGACGCTCTTTCCACTGAGCCAAACCGGTTTCGGCAGTTCCTTCTTTTTTATAGCAGCATAGTATTCCACTGTGCAGATGTGCCACAGTTTTTTAATCCAATCACCTGCTGATGAGCATTTAGGCTGTTTCCAAATCTTAGTTATTGTAAATTGTGCTGCTATGAACATAGGGGTGCATACATCCTTTCTGATTTGCTGTTTCTGGTTTCTTGAGATAAAGTCCTAGAAGTGGGATTACTGGGTCGAATGGGAGTTTCATTTTTACTTTTTGAGGAAACTCCATACTGTTTTCCACAATGACTGCCAGCAGTCTGCATTCCCACTAGTAGTGCACGAGGGTTCCTTTTTCTCAGTACCCTCTCCAGCACTTGTCATTTATTGAGTTGTTGATGATAGACATTCTGACAGGTGTGAGATGTTACCTCATTGTGGTTTTGATTTGCATCTGTAGGATGATTAGTGACTTTGAGCAAGTTTCCCTATCTCCCTCAGCCTTCTGTATGTCCTCTTTCAAAAAGTGTCTATTTAGGTCCTTTTTAGATTGGATTGTTTATCTTCCTTTTGTTTAGCTGTATGAGTTCTCTGTAAATTTTGGAGATTAAACTCTTATCAGAGATAACATTGGCAAATATATTCTCACATGCAGTGGGCTTTCTTGTTGTTGGGATAATGGTTTCTTTTGTGTGTAAAAGCTTTTTATTTTGATATAGTCCCATTTGCTTATTTTCTCCTTAGTTTCCATTGTACAAGGAGCTGTATTGGTAAAGATATTGTTATGACATATGTCTGATATTTTGCCGCCTCTGGAGTCTTCCATGATTGTTATGGTTCCCCACCTTACATTGAAGTCCTTCAACAATCTGGAGTTTGTTTTTGTGTATGGTATAAGTTGGTGATATAGTTTTTTTTTGTTTGTTTTGTGTTTTTTTGCATGTATCTGACCAAATTTCCCAGCAACATTTATTGAAGAGATTGTCTTGATTCCATTGTATGCTCTTGCCTCCTTTGTCAAATATTAACTGAGCATAATGGCTTGGATTTATTTCTGGGTTCTCTGTTATGTTTCATTGGTCTATATGTCTGTTTTTGTGCCAGTACCAAGCAGTTTTGAGAACCATGATTTGGTAATATAGTTTGATATCTGGTATTGTGATCCCTCCAACTTTGGTCTTCTTAGGATTTCTATGGCTATTGGGGGTCATATTTTATTCTAGATGAATTTTTGGAGATTTTGTTCTAGGTCTGTGAAATATACTGTTGTTATTTTAATGGGGACTGCATTAAATCTATAAATTGCTTAGGGTAATATAGATATTTAATGCTGTTGATTCTACCAATTCATGAACATGGTATGTTCTTCCATTCCTTTATCTCTTTTTTCAATATCCTGTAGTTTTCTGCATACACATCTTTCACAACCTAGTTAAGTTTAGTCCTAGGTATCTTAATTTTGTTGATGTGATGGTGAATGGGTTTGTTTGTTAGTCTCTCTTTCTGTGAGTTCATTGTTGGTGTATAAAAAAGCCATAGATTTATGTGTTAATTTTGTATTCATCTACACTGTCAAATTCATTTAAGTAGTAGTTTCTTTTACGGAGTCTTTGGGGTTTTCTATGTACAGTATCATGTCATCTGCGAATAAGGACAGTTTTACTTCTTATCCAATTTGGATGCCTCTTGTTTATTTTTCTTGTCAGATCATTATGACTACCACTTCCAGTACTAGATCAAATAGGAGTGGCATCCCTGTCTCGTTCTTAGGGGAAATGGATTTAGTTTTTCCCATTGAGTATGATGTTGGCTGCAGGTTTGCCATATAAGGCTTTTATTATATTGAGATATGATCCCTCTTTTCCCACTTTGCTGAGTTTTTATCAAAAAGGGGGTGTTGGATTTTGTCAAATGCTTTTTTCTATATCAATTGATATGACTATGTGATTTTTATCTATCTATTTGTTTATGTGATGTATCATGTTTATTGATTTGTGTATATTGTATCATCCTTGCATCTCTGGAATAAATCCCAGTTGGTCATGGTGTATGATCTATGTAATGTAATGCTAGATCAAATTTTCTAGAATTTTGTTGAATATTTTGTCAGGGATATTGGCCTGTAGTTCTCTTTCTTTTGATGTCTTTATCTGGTTTGGGAATTAGTATAAACCTGGTTTCATAGAAAGAGCTTGGAAGTATGCCTTCTTCTTGAATTTTTTTTCAATAGTTTGAGGTGGATAGGTTTTAGTTCTTGGAATGTTTGGTAGAGCTTCCCAGTAAAGCCTTCCAGAACAGGGCTTTTATTTGCTGGAAGAATTTTGATTACTGCTTCAATTTCTTCAGTATTTATCAGTCTATATAGATTTTCTGATTCTTCCTGATTGAGTTTTGGAAGCTTGTATTTTTCTAAGAATATGTCCATTTCATTTAGGTTGCCCAGTTTTTGGAATAGAGTTGTTCACAGTATTTTTTCATCATCCTTTGTATTTCTGTTGCAATGGTTGTTACTTCATCTCTTTCATTTCTGATTTTGTTTATTTGGGTCCTTTCCTTCTTGATGAGCTTGGCTGAAGGTTCACAAATCGTATTTATTCTTTCAAAGAACCAACTCTTGCTTTTATTGATCTTTTGCATTTTGTTTGTATCTGTCATTTATTTCCACTCTGATTTTTATTATTTCCTTCCTTCTACTTACTATGGGATTTCCTTGTTACTCTCTTTCTAATTCTTTGAGTTATAGGGTTAGGTAATTTATTACCATTTTTCTTTTTCTTTTTTTATATCTAAGCCTATAGAACTATGAAATTCTCTCTCAAAACTGCTTTCACTGTGTCCCATAGATTTTGGATTGTTGTGTTTTCATTGTCATTTGTTATCAGCATGCTTTTTATTTTTTGTTTGATCTCCTTGGTAATTCAATCATTATTTAATAGCATGTAATATAGCCTCCAAGTGTTTAATTTTTTTCACTATTTTTATTGTAGTTGATTCCTAATTTTATACTATTGGGGTAAGAGAAGGTGCTTGATAAGATTTCTATCTTCTTGAATTTGCAGAGACTTTGCCTGTGACTCAATATGTGGTCTATCTTTAAAAATGTCCCATATGCACTTGAGAAGAATGTATAGTCTGTAGCTTTGGGGTGTAATATTCTGAAGATGTCAATTAAGTTCATCTGTTTTAGTGAATTATTTAGGGTTGCTGTTTCTTTGCTGATTTTTTTGTATAGAGGATTTATCCAGTGGTGTCAATGGGATATTAAAATCCCCTACTTTGACTGTATTGCTCTCAATCTCTCCCTTGGTATCTTCCTGAAGTTTTTATGTATTTGGATGCTCCTGCATTGGGTGCATATATTTGCTGAGTTATATCCTCTGGTTGAATTGCTCCCTTCAGTATTATGAAGTGGCCTTCCCTATTTCTGGTTCTGGCCTTCACTTTGAGGTCTCATTTGTCAGATATAAGTCCTGCTTCCCAAGCTTTTTTAAATTTACAATTACCTCAATAATTTTTGTCCATCCCCTCAATATCAGTTTGTGTGAGTCCTTTATTCTGAGGAGGGTCTCTTAAGCATATATATTTGTCATGTTTTCTTATCCATTCAGATACCTTATGTCTTTTGATTGGAGTATTTAATCGATTTAAATTTAAGGTTATTATTGATAGGTATTTGTTTTCCAACATTTTTATTTTTAATTCCTATGTTCCTTCTTCCATTCTTATTTCTTCTTTTCCAGCAGTCCTTTTAGCATTCCTTGTGTTGCTGGTCTGGTGGTAGAAAGCTCCCTTAACCCTATTTTGTTTGTGAAGCTCCAGATTACACCTTTAATATTTTTAAATCAAATTTTCTTCTTTAATTATCACTATGTGCTACTATTCTTTTTGTCTTAATTGATTAAGGTTTTACGTATATGTCCTTATCCCCCCATTGCCTCCCCAACCACCCCACTCATGCCCTCACACTCTAGTGTCTGTGTCCATTGGTTATGTCTATATGCATGCCTACAAGTCCTTTGGTTGATCTCTCCTTCTTACCCCCACCCTCCCCTACCTTTCCTCTGAGGTTTGATGGTCTAATGGATGCTTCTCTGTCTCTGGATCTGTTTTTGTTCATCAGTTTATGTTGTTCATTATATTCCATAAATTTGAGTCAGATCATGTGAAATTTATCTTTCTCTAATTGGCTTATTTCCCTTAGAATAATGTTCTCCAGTTCCATCCATGCTGTTGCAAATGGTAAGAATTCCTTCCTTTCTACCGCAGCATAGTTTTCCATTGTATAGATGTACCATATATTTTTAATCCACTCATCTGCTGATGGGCGCTTATGCTGTTTTAAAATCTTAGCTATTATAAATTGTGCTGCTATGAACATGGGGGTGCATATACTATATCCTTTAAGATTGACATTTGTAGAGATATATTCCTAGAAGTGGGATCACTGGATCAAATGGAAGTTCCATTTTGAGTTTTTTTGAGGAAACTCCATACTGTTTTCCACAGTGGCTGTATCAGTCTACATTCCCCCCCAGCAGTGCAACAGGATTCCTTTTTCTCGGCATCCTATCCAGAACTTGTCATTTGTTGATTTGTTGATAGCCATTCTGTCAGGTGTGAGATAGTAACTCATTGTCATTTTGGTTTGCATCTCTCAGATGATTAGTGACTTTGTGCATGTTTTCATATGTCTCTTGGCCTTCGTTCTGTCTTTTTTTCAAAAAGTATCTACTTAGGTCCATTGACCTTTTTTTAAAAAAAAATTGGATTGTTTATCTTTCTTTTGTTAAATTGTATGAGTTCCCTGTAAATTTTGGAGATTAAACCCTAATCGGTGATAACATTGGCAAATATGTTATCCATGCAGTGGACTTTTTAGTTGTTTTGTTGTTGGTTTATTTTGCTGTACAGGAGATTTTTATTCTGATGTAGTCCCATTTGTTCATTTCTCATTAGTTTCCATTGCCCTAGGGACTGTATTGGTGAATATATTGCTTCAGCATATGTCTGAGATATTGCTGCCTGTGGATTCCTCTAATATTTTTATGGTTTCCTATCTTATGTTTAAGTTCTTTCTACATTTTGAGTTTATTTTTGTGTATGGTGTAATTTGGGACTCTAGTTTCACTTATTTGCATATGTCTTTCCAATTTACTCCTTCAATTTTGAATGCTAGCCTCGTTGGGTATAGTATTCTTGTATTCACTGCCTTGTTTGGCATCACTTTGTATATTTCATTCCATTTCCTTCTGGCCTGATGTGTTTCTGTTGAAAAAATCAGTTGATAGTCTAATCATGGGAGATGGCTTATAGATAACTTTATGTTACTTTCTGGCATCCTTTAAAATTCTTACTTTGTCGTTGGTGTTTACCAAATTAATTATGATGTGTCTTGGTGTTGGTTTTGTGGGGTTCATCATATTTGGAACTCTGTGAGCTTCTTGGACTTGTGTGAGTTTTTTCTTCCCTATTTCAGGGAAGTTTTTCTGTCAACATTTCTTCAAACAGGTTTTCTATTCCTTGCTTAGTTTCCTCTCCTTCTGGAACCCCTATTATGCAGATGTTGTTTTGTGTTGTGTTGTCCCAAAGTTCCCTTAGGCTGTCCTCCATTTTTATAGTGTTGTGTTGTTGTTTTTTGTTAATGCCTGCACTGCATGGGTGTTTTTTCCTACATTTTCTTCTAGCTTGATGATGTGGTCCTCAGCTTCTTCTAGTCTCATGTTAATGATCTCTGTTGTGTTCTTTGTTGCATCTATTTCTTTTTGATTCTTTATTTCCACTTGATTCTTATACATGTTGTTGAAATTATCTTCCATCCTTTTCAGCATCCTTATGATCATGCTCTGAATTCTTTCTGTGACAAATTGCTTGTCTCCATTTCATTTACTTCTATTTCTCATGATTCCTCCTTTAGTTTTATATGGGGGCTGATTCTTTGTCTCCCCATTTTCACTTCTCTTAGGGTGTCTGCTTATGTGGCTCACTACCACACTTACCAAAAGGCACAAAACGCAATTCGACAGGACATGACACAGAGGGAATAAAACATGAATTATTGATTATCCCAAACAAAGGTGACCCCCATAGAAAAGAGAATTAGAAAAGAGAAATGACCGTAAAACTGATATTGAGAAAAGGAGAAAGGGTAAGAGAGGATAGAGAAACAAGAAAAAAGAAGGAAAAGTCAAGAGAAAATATACGGGAGAGGAGGGCTGGATGATGGCGGCTGGCAGGACGGAGGTGAGGGAGAGGAAGTGAGTGAGGGGACAAAAAGAGACTGTATGGATGTGTGTAGTGGGTGTGTGATTGAGTGAGGGACAGTTGAATCTCACAGAAGCAGTAGGGGCTGGCAGTCCAGGCTCTCTTAGACAGGGAGAGACTGCCATCACGGATTTAACACCCCGGACTGTGGAACTTGGGTGTGGAGCCCACGTCACCTTGAAGGGAAACAGGGCTTTTCTTTGGGAACTCACCAACACCGCCAGCTAGACAGGCATTGGAGTTGCCCTGTGACCCAACAGCCACACCAGCCAGAGGCCTGCAGACCTGTGGACCCTGCATTCCCGTGGACCCTGGGACCCCCGCCTCCAAAGCAGTGAGTGCAGCCTCCCCCTCCCCAGCGACATTGGCTTGGCTGCAGCAGAGGACACACAGTGGTCCCGGCTTGCGATCACACCGGCCACCATGCGCACAGTGTGCAGCGTGTCTTCGCATCAGTTTCTGGACACCCTAGTCCCTGTGTTTGCATGTTAGGAGCTAATCCCCGCCCGCAGAACTCCTGAGTCAATGCGTGTTTCCGCGCACGTCTGTACAGGGCCTTCACACCAGCTTGCGGACACCCCAGGCTCTGTGTTTGCACATCAGGGCATAATCCCTGCCTGCAGAACTGTCCAATCAAAGCGTGTTTCCGCAGATGTCTGCAGTGGGCCTGTGTTTGCACATCAAAGGCTAGTCCCCACCCGCAGATATCCCAAGTCAACGCGCATTTTCACACATGTCTTCAGTGGGCTTTCACGCCAGCTTGCTGACACCCTAATCCCTGTTTGTTCATCAGGGTCGTCGAGTCTGTGGCACCATAGACCTTGTGTTTGTGTGTCCTGGTTGCCCTGTCTGTCGCATACACTCCTTTCTGGTTTGTGGAGCTCCCTGGTCACTGATGTTTGTGGTGCCCCCTCGAGGCCACCACCCAACAAGGTTTTCAACAACACTTGGGTACTAAAATAATCAGATCTACAATTACAACATTACAAGAAAACATGGGAAGATGTAAAAGCAATACCCAAAGGAAAGAAAAAGAGGAATCACCAGAAACGGAGTTAGATGAAACTGCAGTGAACAGCCTTTCAGAGAAAGAGTTCAGGGTAATGGTTTTAAGGATGTTTAAATGCATTGAAGACATTATCACACAACTCAATGAGAACTATATGGAGCTGAATGAGAATGTCACCAACATAAAACGAAACAAAGAGGAGATGAAAAATGACAGAGCTGCAATAAGGAACACAATGGAAGGCCTAAACAGTATACTAGAAGAGGCCGAGGACCGCATTAGTGAATTAGAAGACAAGGTAGGAAAAAACACACAAACACAGCAACAACTGGAAAAAAGACCTAAAAAACAAGAAGAGAGCCTAAGGGAGCTTTGGGACAACACAAAACGAAACAACATACGCTTAATTGAGATACCAGAAGGAGTGGAAGAAAAACAAGGAACAGAACACCTATTTGAAGAAATAATGATAGAAAATTTCCCTGATATTGGCAAGGAAAAAAAATAATATGAAAGTACAAGAAGTACCCAGAGTCCCAAACAAGCTGAACCCAAAAAAAAACCGACACCAAGACACCATAATTAAATTGGTCAACAATAACAACAAAGAAAGAATCTTAAAGGCAGCCAGAGAGAGACAGAAAGTTACCTATATGGAATCTCCTATTAGAATAGCAACTGATTTCTCAACAGAAATACACCAGGCCAGAAGTGAATGCAATTAAATATAGAAAGTGATGCAAAACAAGGGTCTGAACCCAAGAATATTATACCCAGCAAGGCTATTATTTAAAATTGACAGTGCAATCAGGAGCTTTACAGACAAGAAAGGGCTAAGAGAGTTTATCACCACCAAGCCAATAATGCAAGAAATGCTAAAGGGACTGCTGTAAAAAGAAGAAAGAGAAAGGCAAAAAAACAAAACAAAACAAAACAAAAAATACTAAGGAAAATATGACAACAAACATGAACTTGTCAATATCATTAAACGTAAATGGGTTAAATGCACCAATCAAAACACATAGGGTAGCTAAATGGTTAAGAAAACAGGACCCATACATTTTCTATCTGCAAGAGACCCACCTCAGAGAAAAGGATTCACACAGACTGAGAGTGAAGGGATAGAAAAACATTTTTCAGGCAAATAGAAATGAGAAAAAAAGCTGGGGTAGCGATACTTATATCTGATAAAATAAACCTCAAGGTAAAGGCTATAACAAGAGATAAGGAATGCCACTACATCATACTAAAAGGAGCAATTCATCAAGAAGATATAACTCTGGTAAACATATACTCACCTAACATAGGAACCCCTAAATGCATAAAAAAAAAATCCCTAGAGGATGTCAAGGGAGACATTGGCAACAATACAATCATAGTGGGGGATTTTAATACACCACTGACATCTCTGGACAAAACATTTAGAAAAAAAATCAGCAAAGAAACAGCAATTCTAAATAACTCACTAGATCAGATGGAACTAAGTGACATCTTCAGAGCATATCACCCCAATGCCACAGAATGTACGTTCTTCTCAAGTGCACACGGACATTCCAAAAAATGGATCACACATTGGGTCACGAGCAAAGTCTCCCCAAATTCAAAAAGATTGAAACCAAATCAAGCATTTTCTCAGACCACAATGGCATGAGATTAGAAATAAACTACAATAACAACATTCCAAAAAATTCAAACACTTGGAAGTCGAATAGCATGTTACTAAACAATGATTGGGTTATAAATCAGATAAAAGAAGAAATTAAAAATATTCTGGAGACTAATTACAATAAAAACACAACAATGCAAATGCTATGGGACACAATGAAAGCAGTGCTGAGAGGGAAGTTTATACCTCTACAGGCTTATCTCAAAAAACAGGAAAAAATGGTAATGAATAACCTAACTCAACAGCTCAAAGAATTAGAAAGAGAGCAACAAGAAAATCCCACTGTGAGCAGAAGGAAGGAAATAATAAAGATCAGAGCAGAAATAAATGACATAGAGACCAAAAAAACGATACAAAAAATTAACAAAACAAAGAGCTGGTTCATCGAAAGAATAAACAAGATTGATGAACTGCTACCCAGGCTAACCAAGAAGCAAAGAAAGAGGACTCAATGAGAGAGGGGAAATAACTACAGACCCCACAGAAATACAAAGGATTAATTAAAAATATTATGAACAACTCTATTCTAACAAATTACACAACCTGGAGGAAACGAACAGATTCCTAGAAAAACACAACCTTCCAAAACTCACACAGGAAGATTCTAAAAATCTCAACACACTGATAACTAAGGAAGAAATTGAAGCAGTCATCAAAAACCTTCCAGCAAACAAAAGCCCAGGGCCACACGGCTTCACAGTGGAATTTTACCAAACGTTCATAGAAGAAGTAAAACCCATTCTTCTCAGACTGTTACAGAAAAATTCAAGAGAAAGGAACACTTCCAAACTCCTTCTATGAAGCCAGCATCATCCTAATACCAAAACGCGATCAAGATAACACAATGAAAGAGAATTACAGACCAATATCCCTCATGAACATACATGCCAATACCCTCAACAAAATACTAGCAAATCGAATCCAGCAATACATCAGAAAGATCATACACCATGACCAGGTAGGATTTATCCCAGGGATGCAAGGATAGTACAATATTTGCAAACCAATAAACGTGATACATCAAATAAACAAATTGAGAGATAAAAATCACATAGTCATATCAATTGATACAGAAAAAGCATTCGACAAAATCCAACACCTTTTCTTAATAAAAACTCTGAGCAAGGTGGGAATAGAAGGATCATATCTCAACATGATAAACGCCATATATACAAACCCACAGCCAACATCACACTCAATGGGCAAACACTAAAACCATTCCCTCTAAAAACAGGAACAAGACAGGGATGCCCACTCTCCCCACTTCTATTTAACATAGTGCTGTAAGTATTAGCCAATGCTATCAGACACGAAAAAGAAATAAAAGGCATCCAAATAGGAAAAGAAGAAGTAAAACTGTCCTTATTTGCACATGACATGATATTGTACATAGAAAACCCTAAAGACTCCATCAAAAAATTAATAGACTTGATAAATGAATTCAGCAATGTAGCAGGATACAAAATTAACACCAAGAAATCTTTGGAATTTCTATATACCAATAATGAACTTACATAAAGAGACTAAAAGAGAAATCCTATTTACCATAGCACCAAAAAAAATTAAGATACCTAGGAATAAACCTAACTAAGGAGATAAAAAACCTATATGCAGAAAACTACACAACTCTAAAATAAGAGATAGAGAAAAGCATAAACAGATGGAAGAACATATCATGTTCATGGATTGGGAGAATCAATATCATCAAAATGTCCATTCTACCCAAAGCAATTTATAAATTAAACGCAATCCCCATGAAAATACCAAAGGCATACCTCACAGGCCTAGAATGAACTTTCCAAAAATTCATCGGGAATAAAAAAAGATCTCAAATATCTGCAGCAATCCTTAGAAAGAAGAACAAAGTAGGTGGGATCTCAATGCCAGATTTCAAGCTGTATTACAAAGCCAATGTTCTCAAAACTGCCTGGTACTGGCACAAGAACAGACACATAGATCAATGGAATAGGATAGAGAACCCAGAAATCAACCCAAACCATTATGCTCAATTAATATTTGACAAAGGAGGCACGAACATACAATGGAGTCAAGACAGTCTCTTCAACAAATGGTATTGGGAAAATTGGACAGAAACCTGCAAAAAAAATGAAACTAGACCAGCAACTTAGACCATACACAAAAATAAACTCAAAATGGATAAAGGACTTAAACATAAGACGGGAAACCATAAAAATACTAGAGGAATCCACAGGCAGCAAAATCTCCAGCATATACAGAAGGAACTTCTTCACCGATACAGCTCCTCGGGCAATGGAAACTAAAGAAAAAATAAACAAACAGGACTACTTCAAAATAAAAAGCTTTTCCACAGCAAAGGAAACCATCAACGAAACAACAAGAAAGCCCACTGCATGGGAGAACATATTTGCCAATGATACCAATGATAAGGGTTTAATCTCCAACATTTACAGGGAACTCATATAATTTCACAAAAAGAAGATAAATAACCCAATCAAAAAATGGGCAACTGATCTAAATAGGCACTTCTGGAAAGAGGACAGAAGGAAGGCCAAGAGACATATGAAAACCTGCTAAAAGTCACTAATCATCAGAGAGATGCAAATCTCAACTACAATTGGGTATCATCTCAAACCTGTCAGAATGGCTATCATCAACAAAACAACAAAGGACAAGTGTTGGCAAGGATGGGTAGAAAAAGGAACCCTCGTACACTGATGGTGGGAATGCAGACTGGTGCATCCATTGTGGAGAACAGTATGAAGTCTCCTCAAAAAACTAAAAATGGAACTTCCATTTGACCCAGTGATCCCACTACTAGGAATATACTGCAAGAAACTGGAAACTCCAATCAGAAAGGATATATTCACCCCAATGTTCATAGCAGCACAATTCACCATAGCTAAGATGTGGAAACAGCCTAAGTGCCTATCAACAGATGATTGGATTAGAAAACTGTGATACATGTACACAATGGAATACTACGCTGTGGTAAAAAAAGAAGGAGCTCATACCATTTGCAACAACATGGATGGAGATAGAGAGCATTATGCTTAGTGAAATAAGCCAGGCAGAGTAAGACAAATATCAGATGATCTCATGCATCTGTGGAATATAATGAATGATATAGACTGATAATCAAAGCATCAAAACTCGGGAAAGGTGGGCATTGGTGGGAATAAGGGGGAGAGATCAACAGAGGGAATTTTGAAAATGCGTATGAACATAATCATTGGGCACAGACAATGGGGAAGGTGTGGCAGGAGAGGGAATCCATACAGTGGTCTCCATAACCTTAAGAGAAATTACTTCATGAGACAAAGATTTTTAAATGAAACTCTGTAACATGAAAATCATTTTGGAAGGAAATAAAGAGAAGTTTCCTTTAAATGTCATAAAAATCGAAATTGAAAATCAATATATTCAGCCTCTGCAGCTAAGTTAAGTAATCTGTTTATGCTTCCCTGAAATAGTTTATATAAAGTTACAAAAAGAAATTGTCAGCCCATTAGAAATTGAATTGCCATGGCCTATGCAAATAATATCCTTCCACGATATTATCCTACAATATCATTTAATTTTTGATATTTCACAACAGCATATTGTACAACTACCCCAAACAAATGTACAAACTAATTCTTTGAATGTTTAGCAGCAATTTTAAAAGAGGATATGAAAGGATTTAATTCCCTTCAGAAGGAATTGAGGCATTGGGAAGGCACTTGAGCATTTTATACTGGCCGTCTTTCCTCTTTTTCCAAGAGGGACCCTCTTCTCACAACCAAATGGCCTGCAGCTGTAGCCTGAGCTCTCTATTCTTGCTGAGGTTTAAGCCTCAAGGTGGCTGGTATAATGGATGTGTCTCTTGCCACATGGTGTGAACTGGGCCCTACCTGGAAGCAGAACCTGAATTCCCTGAGATAAGTGAACAGTGCTGGGGCCCCCGCCAGCAGGCGAGGTGATCCCCATAGCAGGTGCTGGGCATGGTGGCCATGGGGGCATAGGCTACCATGGAAACAGAACTGAACCTCACAACACCCTGCTTGGCCCCTGAGGATGACTGGTTAGCCAGAGATGGGTAAGATTCCTCAGGGAAGGAACAACCTAAGACAGGTACCGTCGCAGAGGGGCCATCAGGAAAGAACTTGGGGATCAATAGAGGTGGGGCACAGACACTCACCCTCCCACCAACATTGCAGGGGTCTGAACCTTTACCCCTTCTGAGGGCGGTGTCCTGCCCCCATGTCTACCTTGCTTCCCATGCTCAGCACAGATCGGTACCCAGGTAACAGACAGAAATATGCCAACAGCAGCTGCCCTATAGCTAAATTCAACCTAGCAGCAGGAATGCTCAGTGCCAACTCAATGCAAATAAACCTTTCCACTAATATATACAGTGTAATCTAAGATTGTTGGTAGAGTATTAAATTTGATGTAAAAGAGTTATCAAGCTTTCAGATTAGTTTAAATTGGCGAACTGAAATAAGCGAACACCCAAGAAAGTTTAAGTGTGCTGGATAAAAAGCTGTTTCTAAAGTATTAATTAAAATTTCTATTGATAGTTCATCTCATGGTAAAATTACTTAATATGTAATGAACATAAAACAGGCATATTTGTGTACAAAATGAAAATTTAAAGTTATCAAGATTGCATTAAAAATTTTTACCAAATTCTCCATTAACCAAAAAAAATGGGAGGGGGGAGTAGGATAATAGCATGTAAGGAAAAATATCCAGTAAGTAAATTACATTAAGAAAATTTTCACTTTAGAAAATTAATTTCCATTTATAATACTAATAGCAAGACACCCATGAAAAACACACATGGTGTCAAAATAAGGCAAAGGAAAAGCGGGTAGGCAAAAATAAAAAAGACTCAAAGTCAATTTTATAGAAAAGATTCCTTTATTAACTCTTGGTTGAGATTATGTTTATATACTTTCAGAAAACAACTCCAAGACCAAGTGGACTCCTGCAACTGAGAGGAATTGACAGGTCTGCGCCAACCACGAAGGCAAGAGGAGAAACAGTCCACAGATGGAAGACAATGAGGATGCCTGCCATGTTAGCTGCTAGCAGCTGAGCATCGCTACAGGATGCCCAGGGCCAAACCAGAGAGGGTCGGACTGGCATTGCTACCATTTGTCCAGTATCCAGATACCATTGATGACATGTACACATAAGGAACTGTGTGACATTGAAACTGGGTCTCAAAGCTATCTGACATGGAAATTGGGACTCAATCATTTTTGTTTTATTTTGCTCTGGCAGGCTTATTTCTAGCCTACAGGGGAAATATATTTTTAAAGATAAGAATCAGGGGGTGGTGGTGGGGGGGAACAGATCCAGAGGCAAAGAAGCAATGAACAGACTGTCGTGCTACAGTGAGAAGGCAAGGGAAGTTGGGGAGGAGGGGCCTATAGGAGATCAATCGAAGGTCTTGTATGTATGTGTGTGTGTGGGGGGGATAGCCAGTGGATATAGGGCAATGGGGGAAGGCGGCGGGGGGGTGAGGAAGAAGGATGGATGAGGGAATGTATGGGGGGGTGGGGAGGGCAATAAGGGGAAAAAGAAAGAAAGAAAGAAAGAAAGAAAGAAAGAAAGAAAGAAAGAAAGAAAGAAAGAAA
>JAAGEH010000013.1:1358853-1434875 GCA_011751065.1 Lasiurus cinereus
AAAGAAAGAAAGAAAGAAAGAAAGAAAGAAAGAAAGAAAGAAAGAAACATATATATATGGAGAAAACTCCACAATACCAATAACTAAACCAAAAAATGCAAACAACAAATCCCCAGAAAAAAAAAGAGGGGAGCTGAATCTGAAGAGGCAGAGCTTAGTTCCAGAAGGTAAGGTAAAGGAACTTAATGAGTAGGAGGATGACCATGATTCAATACAGAGGAAAGAGAAAGAGTATACGTGAATAAGAAGAAAAATAAAAAACAAAATATTAGATTTAAAAATATTTAATAATAATTTAAAAATAACTAATTTAAAATACACTTAGTGGCCAGATTATTATGCATTCAGAGAGCATACTAATCTGGCCACTCAGTGTATATAGTATATTCAAAAACTATATGTTTAAAAAATTTATAAGGAGGGATAATGAAGATGGCTTCCGACAGGAAGGAAGACTGCAAGATAGTGTGTGATGTGGAGTGTTTGTGGGTTGAGGGACAGCTATACTACAGGGGAACGTGGGGGATTGCCAAATGGGGTTCCCCTGACTGGGCAGGCTCCACTGTTGCTGGGATTCCTCACGGAGTGACCAGCTATGACGTGGAGACTGCACCATCTTGAAGGGGAGAGTGGATGTTATCAGAAGCCTGAAAATTCCAAGAATATACAACAATGGCACCTAGTGAACAGCTGCGAACCCTGGAACACTTGTCCCCTAGTGGCGAGAGCATGCAGATTCAGAGGAGCACTATGCCTCCTCATGGAAAGGTCAGATTTTGTCTGGAATAAGGTGAGGTCTGTGGTCTGTGCAGGAGAGAGAAACGAGCATGTGGGAGCTGGAGGATCCAGGGAAGTCTCCACCCAGAAAAGACCATGGCCATTAGGGCTGGTGTGATCCATGAATGTGGAAGGGGATCCACAGGGCAGCTAATAGAAGGGAACTCTAAAAAGCAACCCATAGCTGAAGTGGGCAGAAAGGGCCAGCCTAGAAATTTTATTTATTTTTAATTTCATAAATCTTTATTGTTCAAATTATTACAATTGTTCCTCTTTTATCCCCAATAGCTCCCTGCCACCCACTTCCCACCCTACCCTCTGCCCTTACCCTCCCCCACTCTCCTCATCCATAGTTGTACGATTTTTGTCCAAACTCTTCCCACACCTCCCACACAACTTCCCCCCCACAAAATTGTCAGTTCACTCCCTTTCTATGTCTATGATTCTATTATATTCACCAGTTTATTCTGTTCATCAGATTTTTTATTCACTTGATTTTTAGATTCACTTGTTTACATATATGTATTTACAGTTCATAATTTTTATCTTGATCTTTTTCTTCTTCCTCTTTTTAAAGAATACCTTTCAGCATTTCATATAATACTGGTTTGGTGTTGATGAATTCCTTTAGCTTTTTCTTATCTGTGAAGCTCTTTATCTGACCTTCAATTCTGAATGATAGCTTTGCTGGGTAGAGTAATCTTGGTTGTAGGTTCTTGCTATTCATCATGTTGAATATTTCTTGCCACTCCTATCTGGCCTGCATAGTTTCTGTTGAGAAATCAGCTGATAGTCGTATGGGTGCTCTCTTGTATGTAACTAAGTGTTTTTCCTCTTGCTGCTTTTTGTATTTTCTCTTGGTCTTTTGCTCTTGGCATTTTAATTATGATGTGTCTTGGTGTGGTCCTCTTGGGATTTATTTTGTTTGGGATTCTGTGCACTTCCTGGACTTGTAAGTCTATTTCTTTCACCAGGTGGGAGAATTTTTCAATCATTATTTCTTCAAAAATATTTTCAGTATCTTGTTCTCTCTCTTCTTCTGGCACCCCCATAATTCCAATGTTGGTATGCTTGCAATTATTCCAGACGCTCCTTGTACCATCTTCATATTTTTGGATTCCTTTTTTTTTCAGTTGAGTATTTTTTGCTTCTTTGTATTTCAAATCTTTGACTTGATTCTTGCGCTTCTCTAGTCTGCTGGTAGATCTCTGTATATATTTTTTTTATTTCAGTCAGTGTATGCTTAATTTTCCATTTGTCTTTTTTCATATCTTCGAGAGTCTCGGTAAACTTACCAGCCTTTTCTAGAAAATTCTTGAAAAACATTGTAACCGTGATTTTGAACTCTATATCCAGTTGTTTGCTTCATTTGTGATGTTTCTTTGCCTCCACAGTTTGGCTGCTACCCTGAGTTGACAGAGTGGCTTTGTGTGCTAGGTGTCCTATAGGGTCCAGTGGCTCCTAGTTATCTAAGGTGGACACTGTTGTTGCACCCCTTTGAGGCCAATTGCACAGTCTTGTTGTAGTTAAGCCTTGTTGTTGGTATCACTGGAAGGAATTGCCCTCCAGGCCAATTGGCTGTGAGGATCAGCTGTATCTCTCCTGGGAAACTTCTGTGCTGGAGACACCTTTCTGAGATAAGACTTGCAAAAGCTTGTGTGCACAGCTTGGATGGGACAGAGTCTCAGGGCAGAGTAGACAGCATTGGTTTCCCATCAGCCCTGCCCAAATAGGTCCCTGTGTCTCAGTGTCACATGGTAATCACTGCAAGCACCTGTGAGAGAAACCTGCCCTCGAGGTCCTCCTACTGCCAGACAGTCTAGTTCCTCCCTGAATGATTCTGTGTCCCCAGAGTCTTGCCAAGAACTGGAATTTAGTGCATTTGGGAGTTTTTGGCTTCCTCTGGATTGAAAAAAGCCAGCTGTGTACTCAGTTGTCCACCCTCTCTGTGCATGTGCCTTGGTACCTCTGCCTTTCACAGTTCCTCTGAGTCTTAGTGTGCTTTTCTCTTTCCTGACAGTCCAGTTTCACCCCATATGAGTCTGGGTCCCCAGAGTCTCACCTGGAACTGGAGTTCAGTGTATTTGGGAGTTTTTGTCTCCCTCCTGCTTGAGAAAGCCAGCCGCTCACTCAGTTGCCAGTCCTCTCTGAGCATGTGTGTCAGTACCTCTGTCCCCTGCAGCTCCTCTAAGTCTCAGTGTGCTTTTCTCTTTCCTTCTAGTTGTAGAATTTCCATTCAGTCATCATTCCTGTAGTTCTGGATGATATCCGTTTTGAGTTTTAGTGGTAGTTTTTTTTTTTAATAGGTTTTATTGATTTTTTACAGAAAGGAAGGGAGAGAGATAGTCAGAAACATTGATGGAAGAAAATCATCGATCAGCTGCCTCCTACATACCTCCTACTAGGGATGTGCCCGCAACCAAGGTACATACATGCCCTTGACTGGAATCAAACTTGGGACCCTTCAGTCCACAGGCCAACGCTCTACTCACTGAGCCAAAACAGTTAGGGCTAGTGGTAGATTTGAAATTGTTGTGCAAGGCATCAGTTTAAGTATTTACCTATGCCACCATCTTGCTTCCTCCCTGCCTAAAAATTTAACAGTGTGCCTGCTGCTTAGACCCAAAGGGAAAAAAGACCACATAGACTTGAGCCGCAGCCCTGGAGTTCAGACACTTACTCTGGCTCTTTTCTCTCTCTCTTTTTTTCCCTTTTCCTCTTTTAATCCTTGCTTTTGATTACTAAGAATCACCCAAATGGGGACACACTTAGAGACTGCAGAAGAAAGTTGTTTTTGTGGAAACTAGGGATCAGAGCGGGGAATAATGATCAGAGAACCAGTTCTGAGGCAGCCAATTCCCCCAAACCAGTATTAAGTGGCACAGGTAAAACAAAATCTAAACACTGGTGAGAGAGGACCTATATACCTGGAGATCAATCCAGACACACTGCAACCCAGGGGTTGAATCACAAATTGACTCTTGTGCAAACACAAGTAAAGGAGTATAAGAAACAGAGTACTGCTTGCTTGAATAACAAGACTGTGGCCTAGAACACTGAGGAGCAGTAGAAAGTAGGGATCATCAATACTGTCCTGAATAGTAAACAGTTGAGCCAAACAGAGCATAGAGGAAGTGAATGAGTTTCAATAGTGAACATTTTCAGTTTTATTTTTCATCTTTTATTTTAAAAACTAATTTTTTTCCTCACTTGATTTTACCGTTTTAATTATTACATTTTTATTTTTAATCAGTATTATTACTACTAATATTTTACCTTTTTTTAAAAAGTGTCACTTTATTTTCTCTATATTTTATATTGGCATTAGTGTTCTACATTCTATTTTCATTTTTCCTTTAGAATCATTTTACTCTACCAAAACTTTACATTTATGCCAACACCCTCTTCTTCATTTTTCTTCTTTTGTTGTCCTGTTTCTCTTACCCTATTCCTGCTTTAGATTTTCCTATTCCTTCTTTTTACCCCCTGTTAAAATTTCACCCTACTTACATATCTAAGTTCCAATCTCCTGATTTAAGTCCATACACACCTCTCTCTTCTCTTTCTTCACTATTGAAATTTTTTTCTCTATGCCCTTTTGTTGTTGTTTGCTTGATTGTTGATAATATCTTTTTTATGCTTGTTTGTGAAACTGTTTTGCTTATTCTTTTTGGATTATTTTTTGTTTGCTTTGTTTTTTGCTTCTGTTTTCCCTCACCTCACTTGGTATTAGTTGTTTGTATTTTGCATTCAACTCTAGGTATTCGTTGCTGGCATGTGTTGGGATCTGTGGCTGTTCTGTTGGAGTTTTCTCCCCATATACATTGTCCTTTCACCTCTTCTTTCATTCTTTCATATTCTCTTTTTTTTTCCAATTCAGAATTTGCACTTTTTTTTCTCTCTTATTCTTTTGTTCTTATTCTCTAACTTCCTTTTCTATACTGGTCATGTTTATTTGGGGTTATTAGTATGGTGAATACATTTGTGTTCAGTGCATTGTGCCTTGTTGTGTTGTATTTTTTGTGCCTTTAAGTGAACGCAGGAGAGAGAGAACTACATAACCAGACACCGGCAGAAGACAGGCATCAACAGAAAAGGAAGTAAACAAAGTAGAGGCAAGCAACCTGCCAGAGAAAGAATTCAGAGAAGTGGTCATGAGGTAGATGAAAAAAATGTAAGGCAAATTCAACAATATGTGTAAGTACCAAGAGGAAATGAAGAACCAAGAAGAAATGAAAATTGATATCATTGCTGTAAGGAACTTAATGGAACACATCCACACTAGATTAGAATAAGCAGAACACAATATCAGTGAGTTAGAAGGAAGGAAAAAATACCCAAGTAGAGTAGCTCCTACAAAAAAAATTAAAAAGCAGGAGGAGAGCCTAAGGGAACTTCGGGACACCACGAAACAAAACAACATCCACATAATCGAGGTGCCAATAGGAGAGGAAACTGATCAAGGAATAGAAACCCTGTGTGAAGAAATAATGACAGAAAACTTCCCTGTTATAGGGAAGAAAAAACCCATACAAATCCAAGAAGCTCACAGAGTCCTGAGAAAAATGAACCCCAAAAGACTGATGCCAAGGCACATTATAATTAAGTTGGTAAATACCAATGACAAAGTGAGAATATTGAAAGCAGCCAGAGAGAGACAGAATGTTACCTACAAAGAAACCCCCATTAGACTAATGACTGATTTCTTAATAGAAACATATCAGGCCAGAAGGGAGTGGAATGAAATATACAAAGGAAGGGTCTGAATCTAAGAATACTGTAGCCAGCAAGGCCATCAATCAAAATTGAGGGTGAAATCAGGAGCTTCACAGACAGAATATGACTATGGGAGTTTATTACCACCAAATCAGCAATGCAAGAAATGCTAAAGGGTCTGGTTTAAAAAAAAATAGGGAGCAAAGAAGGAACACGGGGTTAAAGAATAAAAATGGCTACAAACAAGTACCTATCAATAACATTAAATGTAAATGGATTAAATGCCCCAATCAAAAGATATCGAGTAATGGTTTGCATAAGAAAAACAACCCACTTATTTGCTGTCTACAGGAAACCAACCTCAGAAAAAAAAAAGATGCCCACAGACTGATGGTGAAGGGATGGAAAAAGGTTTTTCAGGTGAATGAAAATAAAAAATAAAAAAGCTGCGGTAGTAATACTTATATCTGACAAATTAGATCTCAAAGTGAAGAACATAAAAAGAGATAAGGAAGACCACTTCATAATATTGGGGGAAACAATCCAACAAGAAGAAATTACTGTTAAACATATACACACCCAACACAAGAGTACACAATTATATAAAAAGAAAACTTCTGCAAAATGTCAAGTGAGAGATTCACAGCAATACTCATAGATGGGGACTTTAATACCCCAATAACACCATTGGCAAAATCCTCTAAACCAAAAATTAGAAAAGAAACATCAACCTTAAATGACTCACAAGACCAGATGGAATTAATTGACATATTCAGAACATTTCATCCCAAAGCCGAGAATATACATTCTTCTCAAGTGCACATGTATCATTTTAAAAGAGAGACCATTTATTGGGTCACCAGCAAAGCCTCTTCAAATTCAAGAAGATAGAAATCATATCAAGCATCTTCTCAGATCACAATGAATAAAACTGGAAATCAATGATAATAAAAACAATCCAAAAAAATCAAATACATGGAGACTAAATAGCATGCTATGCTATTGTACGATGACTGGGTTATCAGAAAGATCAAAGAAGAAATAAAAAACATCATGGCAACAAAATACAATGAAAACACAACAATCTATGGGATACAGCAAAAGTAGTCTACAAGCCTACTGCAAAAAACAAGAAACAATGGTAATAAATTACCTAACCCCACAACTCAAAGAGCTAGAAAGAGAATAACAAAAAATGCAATGTAACCAGAAGCAAAGAAATAAAAAAGATCAGAGCAGAGATAAGAAACATCGACCAAAAAAATAATACAAAAGATAAATGAAATCAAGAGTTGATTCTTTGAAAAGATAAACAAGACTGATGAACCTGTAGCCAGAGTCACCTAGAAGCAAAGACAGATAATCCAAACAAACAAAATCAGAAATGAAAGTGGAGAAATAACAACAGACCTCACAGAAATACAAAGGATTGTTAAAAAATACTATGAACATCTATTCCAACATACTGAAAATAACTCAATAGGACAATAACTATGGAATAAATTGAAGCAATCATCAAAAAGCTTCCAGCAAACAAAAGCCTGGGGCCAGACGGCTTCACAGGGGAATTTTAACAAACATTTAAGGGAAAACTAAAACCTGTCCTCCTCAGACTCTTCCAAAAAATCAAGAGGAACGAACACTTCCAAAATCATTCTATGAAGCCAGCATCACTCTAATATCAAAACCACATAAAGATAACACAATGAAAGAGAATTACTGGCCAATATCCCTCATGAACATATATGCCAAAATCCTCAAAAAAATCCTAGCAAATTGGATCCGGCAGTACATCAGAAAGATCATACACCATGACCAAGTAGGATTTATCCTGGGGAAGCAAGGATGGTACAATATCAGTAAATCAATAAATGTGATATATCACATAAACAAATTGAGAGATAAAAATCACATAGTCATATCAATTGATGCAGGAAAAGCATTTGACAAAATCCAACACCCTTTCTTGATAAAAACTCTCAGCAAGTTGGGAATAGAAGGATCATACCTAAAGAAAACAAAAGCCATATATGATAAACCAACATCATACTAACTGGGCAAAAACTAAAACCATTTCCTCTAAGAACAGGAACAAGGCAGGGATGCAAACTCTCACCATTGTGATTAGACAAGAAGAAGGAATGAAAGGCATCCAAATTGGAAAAGAAGAAGTGTCCTCATTCAAAGATGATCTAATATTGTACATAAAAAATCCCTAAAGACTCCCTCAAAAAAACTAATGGACTTAAGAAATGAATTTGTCCAAAACCGGTTTAGCTCAGTGGAGGGAGTGTCAGCCTGTGTACTGAAAGGTCCAGGTCCGATTCCGGTCAAGGGCATGTATCCTGGTTGCGGGCACATCCCCAGTAGGGGGGGTGCAAGAGAGGGGCTCATGGAGACCCAGAGGAGCTGCAAAAAGCTGAGGTAGGGAGACTCGCGGGGAGAGAGCGGGTGCCGGAGTGCCTGGCTGGTTTTCTCTGGCGGGAGGGAAAAGGAGACTCTCAAAGGCATTGAACCCTTTATCTTACAACACTAAACCCCAGATCCAGCCGAAACTCATAGGGGAAGTTTGGACTGTCAAAAGGGAGAAGTGCACGGAAATTTAGAGGAGTAGCAAAAGATCAAAGGCCTGGTGGCAAGCATGGCACTGTGCGCAGGACAGATTGCTGATTGTACCACTGGCTTTCGCGAGTGGGCGGGAGACAGACCCTCCGAACTGTGCCACTTCTGACTCCACTAAGCCCCTGTTTCGGGCGAAACCCTGGGGACCTAGACTCGTGTGGTCCTGGTGCGCAGGGAAGCCGGAGGGGCAGCGGTCTAGAGGCACTGCGGGTGCGCGCACAAAAGGAGCCAGTCATGTGAGACTCAGGGGCTGACTGGAAGGCAAGGCGGTCCCTTAAGCCCTGAGACTCCACCCATCCCAAGCTCAGCAGAGGCTTCTGGAGCTTTGCATGCCTGGTATCATAAAGCTGAATTAAACACAGAAGTTTCCCCGGCATAGTGAAAATGCCGAGACAAGGGAAGGGATTACAAACAAAAGAAATGGAGGGAAAAAAACGACTGGATATAGAGTTCAAAACCACGCTTATAAGGTTTTTCAAGAACATGCTAGAAAAGTTGGATAAATTTAGTGAGACCCAAGAGGAGATGAAGAAGGACCAACTAGAGACACTGACTGAAATAAAAAATATTATACAGAGTCCTAACAGCAGACTAGAGGATGGCAAGAATCAAGTCAAAAATTTGAAATATAAAGAAGCAGAAAACATTCAACTGGAAAAACAAGAAGAGAAAAGAATCCAAAAATGTGAAGATAATGTAAGGAGTCTCTGGGACAGCTTCAAGCGTACCAACATCAGAATTGTGGGGGTGCCAGAAGAAGAGAGAGAGCAAGATACTGAAAACCTATTTAAAGAAATAATGACTGAAAACTTCCCACATCTGGTAAAAGAAATAGACTTACAAGTCCAGGAAGCACACAGAACCCCAAATAAAAGGAATCCAAAGAGGATTACACCAAGATACATCATAATTAAAATACCAAGATCAAAAGACAAAGAGAGAATATTAAAAGCAGCAAGAGAAAAACAGTTAATTACCTACAAGGGAGCACCCATATGACTGTCAGCTGATTTCTCAACAGAAACGATGCAGGCCAGACAGGAGTGGCAAGAAATATTCAACGTGATGAATAGCAAGAACCTACAACCAAGAATAATCTATCCAGCAAAGTTATCATTCAGAATTGAAGGGCAGATAAAGAGCTTCACAGAGAAGAAAAAGCTAAAGGAGTTCATCAACTCCAAACCAGTATTATATGAAATGCTGAAAGGAACTCTTTTAGAAGAGGAAGAAGAAAAAGGTAAAAGACAAAAAATTATGAACAACAAATACATATCTATCAACAAGTGAATCTAAAAATTATGTGAATTAAAAATTTGATCAACAGAATAAACTGGTGAATATAATAGAATCAGGAGCACAGAAAGGGAGTAGACTGATAATTCTCGGGAGGACAAAAATCATAAAGTATCAAACAGACTGTGAAATTACAGCAGAAAGATTAAAGTTAGGTGAGGTAGATAAGTGATCAAAGGACTTGTATGCATGCATATAAGCATAACCAATGATCACAGACACTGGAAGGTTGGGGTATGCCTGGGAGGGAGGGGCGCAATGGGGAGATATGTATAAAAAATTAATAAAAATTATTAAAAAAAAATAAAGACCCTGAATAGCCACAGCAATCCTGAGAAAGAAGAACAAAGTAGGCAGGATCTCAATATCAGATTTCAAGCTGTATTACAAAGCCACTGTTCTCAAAACAGGCTAGTACTGGCATAAGAACAGACATATAGACCAACAAAATAGAACAAAGAAACCAGATATCAAACCAAATCACTAGGCTCAATTAATGTTTGACAAAGGAGGCATGAACATACAATGGAATCCAGAGAGTCTCTTCAATAAATGGTGCTGGGAAAATTGGACAGATACATTCAAAAAATGAAATTATACCACCAACTTATGCCACACACAAAAATAAACTCAAAATGGACAAAGGACTTTTAAACATAAGATGGGAAACCACAAAAATACTAGAGAAATCCATAGCCTGAGAAATCTCAGATAAATGCCGAAGCAATTTCTTTACCAATAACTCTCCTAAGCCCATGGAAACTAAAGAGAAAATGAACAAATGGGACTACATCAAAATAAAAAGTTTTTGCACAGCAAAAGTAACCATCAACAAAACAAAAAAGCCTACTGTATGGGAGAACATATTTGTAGATGTTATCACTGATAAAGGCTTAATCTCCAACATTTCCAGGAAACTCATACAACTTAATGAAAGGAAGATAAATGATCAAATAAAAAAGTGGGCAACAGACCTAAATAGATACTTTTCAAAAAAAAGACCAAGGAAGGCCAAGAGACATATGAAAACATGCTTAAAGTCACTAATCATCTGAAAGATGCAAATTAAAATGACAACGCAGTACCATTTCAGAATGGCTATCATCAATAAATCAACAAAGAACAAGTGCTGGTGAGGATGCAGAGAAAAACAACCCTCATGCACTGCTGGTGGGAATGAAGTCTGGTGCAGCCACTGTGGAAAACAGCATGTAGTTTCCTAAAAAAACTAAAAATGGAACTCCCATTTGACCCAGTAATCCCACTTGTAAGAATATATCCCAATAAACTAGAAACACCAATCAAAGGATATATGTACCCCTATGTTCATAGCAGCACAATTCACCATAACTAAGATTTGGAAACAGCCTAAGTGCCCATCAGCAGATGAGTGGATTAGAAAACTATGGTGCATCTGTCAATAGAATACTACACTAGTATAAAAAAGAAGGAATTCTTACCATTTGCAGCAGCATCAATGGAACTGTAGAGCATTATGCTAAGTGAAATAAGCCAGGCGATGAAGAAAAATACCCCATTATCTAACTCATTTATGGAAAATAAGGAACATTATAACCTGATGAACAAAAAGATAAATAGAGAGGTAATAAAACTTCAAACAGACTGTGAAATTATAGCAGGAAGGCTGGGGAGTATTGGGAAGAGGGGGAAAGAGATCAACCAAAGGACTTTTATGCATGAATATAAGGACAACCAATGGACACAAGACACTGGGGGGAAGGGGGGAGATGAGGGCATGTGACAGGTGGTAGGGGATGCTGGGGAAAGTCAATGGGGGAAAATGAGATATATGTACTACTATGTGTAATACTTTAAACAATAAAATAAAATTAAAAATAAATAAATCACCAATGTATTTTGGAATTTAAAAAATTATATATATAAAAATTTCCCCCTCTCTTTAAACTATCTATCTATATATTCATATATTTTCAGAAAAGGAGAACATAGTGGGCAGCAGATAGGCCTGAGTTTGGTGAGTGAAACTTATTAAGCTGTTAGTAAAAAAGAGAACAAGGAAGGAGAGGAAAAACAATAGCATAAAATAAAAAGCAAACTAACAAAGTATGAAACAAGCAACAACAAGAAAAAATGGCTAGTCAAGAAAGAATAAAGAGAAGTATTCATGGACTTGGCACAGGGGAAAGGAAATTAGATATATGAGTAAGCCAACAGAGACTACTCTAATAGTAATGTTTCAATAAAGCAGATAAAGAAGATTAATTTTTAGCAAGTACTAAAAAGAAAGGAGAAAAACCAAAGGAACAGGAGAAGAGACAGAGGAAGAAAGGGGGGAAATGAGAAAGTAAGTGTTGGCATAAAGTAAAAAGTATGATAAAGTAATGATAAAGATGGCAGCAGCCAATGAGCCAGCTGGAGCAGGTGGGAGGCTTAGATCGTCCCTGGCGATGGAGGAAGCCAAGCTTCCCACCGTCTGGGCCAGCCACAGAAGAAGGGGCCTGTGGGTGGCCATCATGGAGCTGACCAGAGCACGTGGAAGGCTTGGGTAACCCACGTTAGCTGCCAAGGGAGGGACCTTCAAATAGCCCTCAGCCCCTCACCCAGGCTGACCACACCACCATTGGAGGGTCCTCGCTGAGGAGCAAGACCCACCTGTAAACAGCCCCCAGCCCCTCACCCAGGCTGGCCAGGCATCCCAGTGGGGACCCCCACCCTGAAGAGGGTGTGGCCATCCTGAAAACAGCTCTTAGCCCCTCACCCAGGCTGGCCACACTCCCCCAGTGGAGACCCTCACCCCATGGGGGCATGGCTGGCATTCAAACTGCCTTAGCCCCTCACCCAGGCTTGCACCGTTCCCAGTGGAGACCTGTACCCCAATGGGGGCACGGCCTGTCTGCAACCCACCACAGGCCCCTCACCCAGGCCGCCCCACCCCACCAAGGGAACCCCCACCCTGATCCTGGACACCCTTCAGGGCAAACCAATCGGCCCCCACCCATGCACCAGGCCTCTATCTATACTAGTTAGATTTGGAGACCTTCCAGACATTCTTCTGGACAAAGCCATGGTGCCAGGGCAAAGTTAGAGGCAGTTAGGGGCCAACAGGGGAGGGCAGTTGTGGGTGATCAAGCCAGGATGGGGTGGCAGTTGTGGGTGATCAGGCCAGTAGCGGGGAGTCTTTAGGGGTGATCAGGCTGGTGGGGGGGTAGTAGTTGGGGGGCGAGCAGGCTGGCAGGGGGGCCAGTTAGGGGCGATAAGGCTGGTGGGGGAGGGCAGCTGGGGGTGAGCCAGTCAGCAGGGGTGCAGTTTGAGGTGAGCAGGCCAGTGGTGAGGGCAGGTGAGGGCCAGCAGGCCAGCACTGGTGACAGTAGGGGGAGAGGAGGCTGGCAGGGGGTCAGTTGGGGGTGATCAGGCTGACAGGGGGGACAGCTGAAGGCAAGCAGGTCAGCATGGGGGGGGCAGTTGGGGGTGAGCAGGCTGGCAGGCAGAGTGGTTAGGGGCTATCAGGAAGGCAGGAAGGATCCAGCAGTCCCAGATTGCGAGGGATGTCTGACTGCCCGTTTAGGCCCAATCCCATAGGAATCGGGCCTAAACTGGCAGTTGGACATCTCCCAAGGGGTCCTGGATGGGAGAGGGTACAGGCTGGGCTGAGGGACACCCCCCTGTGCACGAATTTCATGCACTGGCCACTAGTAAAAACATAAAAATAGAAGGTAGAACACTAATCCAAACCCCCCTCAAAAAACAACAAAAAAAAGTGTAAAAAATAATAATAAAGAAAAATAAAGAAAAAAATTAGTTTCTTATGTAAAAGATTAAAAAAGTGAAGTAGTGAAGTTCGTTCACTTCTGCTGAGTATTTAATGTTTCATCGGGGCTGGTCTAAAACCTCTCTTCACTGCTCTATCTTCCATGTCTCAGCTTCTTGCTAGATAGCATTATGTTGAAGCTCCCAGCGATCCACCGCTCCTCTGTGTCAGATGCCACAGTCTTGGTATCAGCCAGGTAGGATCACTCTGCCTGCTTTTATTTGTATTTACACAAGTGTCTATTTCTGACACTGCCTTTAGATGACAGTGTTTCTGTATTAGTTCCCAGGACCGAATGGCCCTTCAACACAGTCCCCAAGGGTTCCCTAAGGGTATTTGAATTTTTGTTTCCCTGGTGAGCTCAAGGCTGGATTCAGCTGTGCTGGTCATCAGGAGAAAAATGTCTGTTCAGGGTTGTAGGGATTGGAGCTGGCTTCCTGATCACCTCTCCCTATTTTGTTCCCCAGCTTCCACAGAGCCACCTTCCCCTGCACTGCAACCATGGTGAATGTAATTGAAAGGTCCTGGGTTTTGTGAGTAAAAATAAGGAGATTATAAAGACAGTTGTACAATTCTCTCCACCTCAGCACTGCGCATCTGGTGCAGAACTTCAGGCTGCCTTTCTGGATGCAGCCTCCCATGGCTGTGGGCTTTGATCTAGAGTCCCATCCCCCCCGCCCCTGCCAGCAGCCCTGTGGACACCCTTTCACAGTCAAGTGCTACACATGTCCCCAAGAGATGGGGTGTTGGTTCAGCGCATTCTAGGCTGCATGTGTTTCTCCACCAGGCCAGATCTCCAATCCTACTAGTTTCCTAGCTAGCTCTGACTTTTCTGTCCAGAGATTCTCTCCAGTTGTGTTTAATCCACCAATTCTGGATGGATGTTATTCAATTCAGCTGTTTCTTCTATCTGCTCCATGAGAAGGCACCAGACCTGTTTGCCTATTTGGCCACCATTTTGTCTCCCCCCAGTACAAACTTTTTAGGAGCCCATGGCCAGGGAGGCTGAAGTCTCGATGTTCGTGGGTTTTCAGCCATGGCAGCTGGTCCCAGGCCAGTGTGGCTGTAGGGTCCTGGATGGTGTCCCAGGTCTCCCTGGGTGGAGGTAAGGCTGGGCTCCCAGACACAGCGGCTCTCCCCTTCAAGATGGAGTGGTCTCTGTGGCAGAGCCAGCCACCCTGGGAGAGATTTCAGCAGTAGTAGAGGTTGACCAGTTAGGGGAGCCTGGTCCGCCAGTCCCCAGCACTCCTGTGGAATATAACTGTCACACACACACACACACACACACACACACACACACACACACACTACATCCATGCATTCCCCTTTCGCTCTCTCACTCACTCACATACTCTTACTGCTGTTCTGTCAGCCACCATCTTGGATCCCCCTCTTCCTTTCTCAAATCCCAGGCTTGCTTCTTTTATTGTTTCCTTTGTTTTGAGAGAAATTCCTTTAGCTATCATTTTAGGATGTATCTGCTGGTGACAAATGCTCATAGTCTTTCTTCATCTGAGAATGTCTTAATTTCTGCTTTATTCTTTATGGATATTTTTGCCATATATTGTTCTGTTCTTTCAGGACTTGAAAATTCATGTGTCATGTTCTTTTGATGTGTCATGTTTTATGATGAGAAAATTACTGTAATTCAAATTGTTTTCAATTGTATATAAAGTGTTATTTCTCTTTGGTTAAGAAATTATTTGTCTCTAGTTTTCAGACATGAACTATAATGTGGTATGGTATGAATTTACCCTGTTTGCATTTCATAAAGTTACTTGAATCAGTGGGTATACTAGTATATCTTTTGACAGAATTTTCATTATAGTTTTTTTTCCATTACAGTTTATATTCAATATTATCTTGTATTAGATTCAGGTGTCTAGTACAGTAACTAGAAAAATCATATACTTCACAAAGTGATCTTCAATATTTGTAGTTCCACCTGGCACCATACATAGTTACTATAATACTACTGACTACATTTCCTATGTCATACTTTACATCACTATGACTGTTTTATAATTACCAATTTGCAGTTAATCCCTTCACCCTTTTCACCCAGGCCCTAACCCCCTTCCTCTCTGGCAATCATCAAATTTTCTCTGTATCTATGAGTTTGTTTCTGTTTTGTTTGCTCATTTATATTTTTTCAGAATTCACATATAAGTGAAATAATGTCATATTTGTCTTTGTCTGACTTATTTCACTTAGCATAATACCCTCTAGGTCCACCTATATTGTCCCAAATAGTAATATTTCCATTATCTTTTATGAATAATATTCATTGTATATAAGTAGCACATCTTTTTAACCATTGGTCTGTTAATGGTCACGCAGGTTGCTTCCATATTTGTCTATTGTAAATAATACTGTAATAAACATACGGATATATGTCTTTCAAATTAATGTTTTGAAATTATTCAAGTAAATAACCAATACACTGTTTTCCATAGTGGCTGCACCAATTTATCATCCCACCAACAGTGCATAAGGGTTACCTTTTCTCCACATCCTCACCAACATCTGTTGTTTGTTGGTTTTTTTGGTGATAGCCATTATGACAGGTTTGAGGTGATTTTAATTATTATAATTTACATTTTCCTGACAATTAGTGGCATTGAACATATTTTCATTTGTCTATAGTCCATCTAAATGTCCTCCATGGAGAAATGTCTACTTAGTTCCTCTACCCATTTTTAATTGATTTTTTGGGGGATCTTAAGTTGTATGATGTCCTTATATATTTTGCATATTAACATGTTACCAGATGGATCATTGATGAATATCTTCTCCCACTTAATAGGTTGTCTTTTTGTTCTGTTGGTTTCTTTTCAATGCAAAAATTTTAGTTTTATATAGTCTCATTTATTTACTGTTTCTTTTGTTTCTCTTCCCTGACATATCCAAAAAATATTGTTAACAGCAATGTCAGAGTTTACTTCCTGTTTTATTTTAGGAATTTTACAGTTTCAGTCTTCTATTTAAGTTTTAATATAACTTGAAGTGTTTTTTTTTCTATATGGTATAACAAAGTAGTCTAGTTTCATTTTTTGCATGTAGTTGTCCAGTCTTCCCAACACCATTTATTAAAGAGACTGTATAATGTTTCCTACTTTGTCACATATTATTGACCATGGAGGTATGGGTTGATTTCTGGGCTATTTAATCTGTTCCATTGATTATGGGTATTTTTTTTTACTCTAATATCATGCTGTTTTGATCACTACTGTCTTAAAGTGTAGTTTGATATCAGTTAGTGTGATATTTCATACTTGGTTCTTCTTTCTCAGGATTGCTTTGGCTATTTATGGTCTTTTGTTATTCCTTATAAAATTTAAGATTATTTGTCCAAGTTATATCCTGTTTCCCTGAAGTAAGACATCCCCCGAAAATAAGACCTACTTCCAGTTTTGCTTCTAGCTGTAATATAAGGCACCCCCCTGAAAATAAGACCTCCCCAAACATAAGGCCTCCCCCAAACATAAGGCCTCCCTGGGATATAAGGCCCCCAAAGCTACCATAAGGCCTCTGACTCCTGATTTAAAGAGACCTTGCACTGCCTGAACAGCTCCGGTTGCACTGTGGCCAATCAGTGAGCTGGTTTGTGATGACAACTACTACTGTACCATATACAGGTAATAAATTTCCTTTTTTATTTTTGTTCAACAATAAATGTGTACTGTATTCTTCTTCATGGAAAAATAAGACATCCCCTGAAAATAAGACCTAACGCATATTTGAAAGCAAAATTTAATATAAGACACTGTCTTATTTTTGGAGAAACAGGGTATGAAAAATGTCTTTGGCATTTTGAGTGGGATTGTGTTGAATCTGTAGATTGCCTTGGGTAATATGGACATTTTAATAACGTTAATCCTCTCTATCCGCATGCATGATATAGCCTTCCATTTATTTGTGTCTTCTTCAGTTTCTTTGTGGGACCTGCCATACCTATATTTTTCTAATTTCTTCCCTTTAAAAAGAGAATATATGTCTAATGCCTGCCCTACCATTATACTTGAGGACCAGATAATTTGTCTGGTTTCATAACTGGAAATAAATTTTGCCTCTAGATCAATCATCACTCAAATCTTATCCCAAATGAATTAGATGATATTAAAATGAGACTTTTGAAATGGACAATGATGCTGGAATGGGTTAAGATATTTGGGATTATTGGGTGGTGAATGAGTTTTGTATGTGAGAAAGACATGCATGGATGTAGAATTGGGTGGAATGTTATAGAATGCAGTGTTCCCTTAAAATATATGTGTTCAAGCTCTATTCTCCAATGTGACTATATTTGGGGAGAGGACATTTAGGGAGGTATAAAGATAAAATAAGTCATCATAGTTGGGCCCTATATGATAATATTGGTGCATTTATAAGAAGGGAAAGGGATGTGAGCTCTTTCTGTCTCCACATTAGAACATAGAAAATGCCATGTGAGGAACCAGGATAGAGGCAGCCATCTACAAGATAGGAATATCCCTTACCAGAAAACAAAATCGTTGACACTTATACCAAGGACTTTTAATCTCTAGGACTATGATAAAATAAATGTCTGCTGTTAAAACCACAATAAATTTTTCACTGTGGCACCCAAATTTCACACATGCACATTACACACACACACACACACACACACACACACACACTCACACACACACACAATATATATACACACTGAGTGGCCAGATTATTATGATCTCTGAATGCATAATAATCTGGCCACTCAGTATATACCTATATATCTATATCTATATCTATCTATCTATCTATCTATCTATCTATCTATCTATGAGTGTGTGTGTGTGTGTGTGTGTGTGTGTGTGTGTGTAGGCCTGGTGCATGAATTTGTGCATGGTGGGGTCTGGCCAGCCTGGCAGGGGAATTGGACATGGGCGATTGGCCAGCCTGCCTGCTGGTCAAACTGCTGGTCAAGGGGACAATTTGCATATTAGCTTTTATTATATAGGAATAGTGGCCCAGTGCACAAAATTTGTGCGGGGGGGGTCCAATCTAAAACCCCTTGAAGGATGTCCTACTGTTGGATGGGGCGGCAGTTGGACATCTCTCTTGCAATCTGGGACTGCTGGCTCCTAACCGCTCACCTGCCTGCCTGCCTGATTGCCACTAACCACTTTGCCTGTCGGCCTGCTTGCCCACAACTGCCCCCCTGCCACTAGCCTGGTCACCCCCAAATGCCCCCCCATCAGCTGGATCACTCCCAACTGCCCCCCTACTGTCCTGGTCATCCCAACTGACCCCCACTGATGGCCTGCTTATCCCCAACTGCCCCCCCTGCTGGTCTGCTCATCCCAAACTGCCCCCAGCTTGCTGGCCTGATCACCCACAACTGTCTTCCCCTCTTGGCCTCTAACTGCCTCTACCTCAGCCCCACCACCATGGTTTTGTCCAGAAGAACATCCGGAAGGTCTCCTAGAAGGTCTCCCAGTCTAATTAGCACATTACCCTTTTATTAGTATAGATAGAGGCCTGGTGCATGGGTGGGAGCCAGCTAGTTTGCCCTGAAGGGTCTCCCGAATCAGGGTGGGGACTCCTTTGAGGCGTGGGGCAGTCTGGGCGAGGGCCCTGTGGTGGTTTTCAGGTCGGCCATGCCCCCGTGGGGTGAGGGTCCCTGCTGGAGGGGGCATGGCCAGCCTGGGTGAGGGGTTGAGGGCCATTTTCAGGCTGGCCACACCCCCTTCAGGGTGGGAATCCCTACCGGGATGCCTGGCCAACCTGGGTGAGGGGCTGAGGGCTGTTTTCAGGCTGACCACACCCCCTTCATGGAGGGGGTCCCTACTGGGGTGCCTGGCCAGCCTGGGTGAGGGGCTGAGGGCTGTTTGAAGGCTGGCCAAGCCGCCCAGCAGGGACCCTCACCCCATGTGGGTGTGGCCAGCCTGGGTGAGGGGCTGAGGGCTGTTTGCAGGCTGGCCCAGCCCCCCAGCAGGGACCCTCATCCCATGTGGCTGAGGGCTGTTTTCAGGCTGGCCATGTCCCCTGGTGATGCAGGCTTCTAGCCCCTCCTTGAGCGGAGGCCAGGGTAGGCTGTAAGCCTAGGTTGCTCCCGGCAACCCAATCCCCCAACCCCTCCTTGAGTGGAGGCCAGGGAGGGTGGGAAGCTTAGCTTTCTCCATCATCAGGGTCAACTCAAGCCTGCTGCTTGCTCCAGCTCCATGGCTGCCGCCATCTTTGTTGGGTTAATTTGCATACTCACTCCTAATTGGCTGGTGGGTATAGTAGAAGGATGGTCAATTTGCATGTTTCTCTTTTATTACTATAGATATACACTGAGTGGTCAGATTATTATGCATTCAGCACTCTGTTAATATCCAGAATTCCTTATTTCTAAATGTGGCTAACCACCACATTTTACCTGTCTACTTTTCCAAGGATAGATTCTCACTTTACTTTCATTTCTCTCATCCAAAAATAACACTTCAATGTATATCCTTGTGTCTTTCTGAGTAAATTTAAGGAGATGTATCTCAAGAGTGGAAATTCTGGAACACAAGTAATATCTAGTTTTATTTCATTTTGCTCTGCAGGAGGCTTGTACCATTTTACACTCTTACAGTACATCATGTGGTCTCCTGTAACCGTGTTTGTACTCAGAAAGCAGGAGCAATAAGGAAACTTAGGGGATCCACCTAATAGGAATCGGTAACAGAACACATTCTGAGCTGGTCTCATTTCTCTCTTAGACAACCTCTGCCCAAACCACTTAGTATTTCTACCCTACCACCATCAAGATCTGATTAAGAGTTTTGTCTAATTATTGCAGTTCTGGCCCCAACACCCCAATTATGACCTCTGGTTGTTAAGTGAAGGTTTTATCTAAAAGTCTTATTTATTTGCAGTGAAGTCAAACACGAAGCAATTCTGGGCACTGATAGCAGCCAAGTGATTCATGCACATCAAGTTGTTCCAGAGACTCCAAGTCCAATGTGGGTAAGACCTGAGCACATGTGAATTTCCAGTCTGAGAAGGACCTTTGAAGGCATCTATTGTTCCTTCCCCAACCACTATGTAAGTACCTTCTATACCATCACTGCCAAGTATTCAATTAGGCCTTCTCTGAACAATTAAGTCATAGAGCTCTCACTACTTCTCTAGATAATTCATTCCATTTATAAGCAGCTCAATAATTTGAAAACCATAGGGTCACACAGAACACAAATGCCTCTTCTCTCCCAAAATTCATTTACCCCTATTTTGATAGTAAGAGAACCTCTGCTTTACATCTGGGCCTGGAATGAGGACTATATTTTTTCCCATCTACTTAGCAGCTATTTGTGGCTATGTGATATGTGCAACTGTAGGCTGTAACTCTAAAGGAAGAAACATGCAATTTATTTCCCTTTTGTCTCCTTCCAGCTGCCTAAAATGTGTATATAACATTGAGCCATCTTGAGCCATGTAGATGAGGGCAATGTCCTGTACATGGTGAAGCAACAAGATAAAAAGAGCCTGAGTCCCCAACACTGAAAAACCATATAAACTGTAAGTAGCTTTTTCCTGATAATATGAGAGAAAAATTATCTTTCTTGCTTTAACCACTGTTATTTTGGAACCCAGTTGGATTAGCTTTACTGATATCTGGACAATGGTTATTTTATTAAATTGAATTTAAGATGTTACTGAACATAAGGAACACATTATTTTATATACAACTAAGAAAATATGATACCAATTATATTATGACAAAATGTTTTCTTATTATTTAAATGTCAATTTTAGGTCTTGTTAAAAAGAGCTCTTATAGACTTATTTAGGACATTATTTTTATCTGAAGTTTGCAGTCTGATTCATTCCTCCTACACAATAACTTTTCATTTCAAGGGAGAACCATGATGAAATCTTTTTGAAGATATTTTAAATGACAATTAAACACATGGAAATGTGACAATCATGGAAATAAGTCAGTTAAAATGATGATAATATGAACAGCCACGGACAAGTTTGTATGCACTCATGCAATGATAACAGGAATAGAAAGGTAGCATTATATTTAAGATGCTTCATGCTATTTGATTTGTAAAATATAAAATTTGGTGTTTTAAACGGTGAAATCTGATATTTTGAAACCAAATTTGGAAAATAACATTGACTTCCACTTCTAGTCAAGACAGAGTAACAGGGACCAGACATACCTTCTCATACAAAATAACTAAAACAAAGCAAACAAACAAAAATGTCAGACAAAATATTTGAAAAAACAATGCTCAAGTCATTGGAGATCAAGCAAGTAAACTCAGTGATTTCTGTGAGATGAAAAAGGTTAGATGAGCCCCAGGATTACCCTAACTTTCTGCCTAGATTAATATTCTAAGTTGTAGGGTAGGCATGGGTAACTCAGACACAGCCTGGCAGTCTACCTCAACTGAGGAAATGGAGCCATGAGTCTGGAGAAAACAAAGCATTTGGAGTTTGCTGGAAAAAGTTTTGGAGAGGGAAGACCTGTGGAGAGAAATATTATAAGCTTCAGAGGATCTTCCCCAAATACTTAAATATTGATCAGCATATGTGTATGTGCATAAGGAAACTACCTGAGGCCAAGGAAAAAACACTAAAAAGGATTAGAGGGAACAGTGCTCAGAGCCTACACATAGCTGGGAATAGTGACTGTTCTAAACAGCCTAGGTAGAAAAATTTCACAATTCACAAATCATTAAAGTACAAAGAAAATGTTATACATTACTACTTGTGAAAATGAGCCCTACACTAAATCCTGTGATGGTCCCATTAACTCAGCAAAAAATCACAGTCCAGAAGGATAGAACTGGTTCCAAATGTCGTAATGACATGCCAGAAGTTCAAGAATATTTATAAGAATGTGAAAATATAAAAAATCAACAAGGTAAAATTCACAATGTTTGGCATCCAACCAAACCTTGTTAGATGTGCAATTAAGCAGGAAAAATGTAACCTCTAACATGAAAAATAATAAAAATAACATAGAAATGACAAATGTGGACAAAAAGGGACCACATGTTAATTATTACAAGTTCAGGGGAAGGCTGCATGGCTGCCTTACAAACTCAGAGACCTAAAATAACTGTGATAGGACAGACATGAGCAGAGTGAGGAACATGGGCTAGGTACAGGTCATCAGGGTGGAAAAAACTGGGTGCCTAGCAATGGAATATTACACAGTGGGACCTCACCCCCCGGGTGACCTTTCTCCACTAGCATATGGATGGTCATGTGGTTTGGACAACCTGACCTTTCCTCTCTAAAGATAACATCTAACCTTAGTTGTATTTTAGCTTCAGATCTAGAAAAGCAATAAAACCAGCCAATGCTGACCTCAGGAATAGCTGCATTGATTAATGACTCCCTGCCCAAGTGTCCACCAATCAATCAGTGGAGACCACAAGCATGAAAGGTCACATTTGAAAAATTGCTGAATATTCTATTGAGATCTTCCTTGGGACCTCCCTTAAAATTGCTACCCATAAAACACTTAGGAGTAGGACCCAGAGGGATCTCCATACCAGGAGCATGACTTTCCCTTTCCCCTCCTCCGCCCTCTCCCCAGGCATATTACTATTAGCTTCCTCACTCCCAAGCTCTTTTACCTTCATAACTTGTTTCCTAAGCCAATTTCTTCTAGAAATTACATTTTCTACCTCTGTAATTTACCAAATAAATGTTCCCTTATAGTTTGGGTCTTGGCTCTGAATTCTTTCCTAGCAAGAACCCAAGTACTGAGGTTGCTGAACCCAGGTCCAGTCTGACCCCATGGGTCTAACACCTGGTACTATTCCCACTGCCTATAACATAACCACATAGGATAGACTGAAATTAATTTTTTTTTTTTTAGCTAAAAGCAGCTCACGGTGGGCAGTCATGTCCTAGATTAAAGTATTTCCTGACAAAAATCAATCTTTACCTTAACTGAATCTGTCTATAGTCTTTTGCATCTATGGTAACATATCTTTAAAATGTCAAATTAACTTCCTTTTTCCCAGACACCTCAGGGCATAACCACACCAGTTCAGATACCATAAATCCCCTCATTGTTGTTGGTATTAAGTGTTAATTGTTAACTGTTAACTATCCTATACCCAACTATATAAAAAATGTATTTTGTCTATCATTTTTCTTTTTATCAATCCCAGAGGTTTCCCCACTTTGCTTTCTCCCACCTCCTTAATCTATCACCAATGGATTTCATGTAATCCACTTATATCGTCTTTTTCAGGTGTAATGTATAAAACAAGGTGCAAAACTACCATTTGCTGGAGCATTTTCTCAATCCATTTAGATTTTGCTTCCAAGCAATTGTTGACAGTTTGGATCAAATACACAAAAATTCTTTACAGGTTTGAATGTTTTTCACATTGACACAGGGTGGAAGAATGAGAACCCAAGGACACTAACAGTTACTATTGATGTATTTCATATATTCACAAAGTTTAAGAAATTATTGGCCACATCAGGTAGAGATGAAAAAGACCCAAATAAAATATTGAGAGATAAAAAACTGTATTAATGAACTAAGACAATAAAGGAGAAAAGACTAATGAATATGAAGACATAGCAATAGAAAATTTCACAAATTATATATGTTGAGAAAAATAGATTTTAAAAAAACCCAGCATCAGTAGACTGTATGGCTACTTCAGTAGCTCAAAATTCCAGACAAGGAGAACATCTTGCCAAAGCATGTATCTGATGAGAGACTTGTATCCTGAATATATAAAGATTACTCAGTTGACTACCCAAATGATAAATGAGGAAAAGGTTTATTTTTTTTAATTTTAATAAATCTTTATTGTTCAGATTATTACAGTTGTTCCTCTTTTTCCCCCCATATCTCCCCTCCACCTGGCCCACCCCACCATCCGCCCTTACATCCCCACAATTGTCCTCATCCATAGATGTATGATTTTTGTCCAGCCTCTTCCTGCACCACCCTCACCTCTTTCCCCCTGAGAATTATCAATCCACTCCCTTTCTATGCCCCTAATTCTATTATATTCACCAGTTTATTCTGTTCATCAGATTTTCAATTCACTTGAATTTTAGATTCACTTGTTGATAAATATGTATGTGTCGTTCATAATTTTTACCTTCACCATTTTCTTCTTCCTCTTCTTAATGAATACCTTTCAGCATTTCATATAACACTCGTTTGGTGGTGATGAACTCCTTTAGTTTTTTCGTATCTGTGAAGCTCTTTATCTGCCCTTCAATTCTGAATGATAGCTTTGCTGGATAGAGTATTCTTGGTTGTAGGTTCTTGCTATTCATCACGTTGAATATTTCTTGCCACTCCCATCTGGCCTGCATCGTTTCTGTTGAGAAATCATCTGACAATCGAATGGGTGCTCCCCTATAGGTAATTAACTGTTTTTCTCTTGCTGTTTTTAATATTCTCTCTTTGTCTTTTGCTCTTGGTATTTTAATTATGATGTGTCTTGGTGTGGTCCTCTTTGGATTCCTTTTGTTTGGGGTTCTGTGCACTTTCTGGACTTGTAAGTCTATTTCGTTCACCAGGTGGGGTAAGTTTTCAGTCATTATTTCTTCAAATAGGTTTTCAGTATCTTGCTCTCTCTCTTCTTCTGGCACCCCCATAATTCTGATGTTGGTACGCTTGAAGTTGTCCCAGAGGCTCCTTCCACTATATTCACATTATTTTTTTATTTTTTTACTTTTTCTTTTCCAGTGGAGTGTTTTTTGCTTCTTTGTATTTCAAATCTTTGACTTGATTCTTGCCTTCCTCTAGTCTGCTGTTAGGTTTCTATATAATATTTTTTATTTCAGTCAGTACATGTTTAATTTCTAGTTGGTTCTTTTTCATCTCCTCTTGGGTCTCACTAAATTTATCCATTTTTTCTAGAAAATTCTTAAAAAAAAACCTTATAACTGTGGTTTTGAATCCTATATCCAGTCATTGGTTTTCCTCCATTTCTTTCATTTGTGATCTGTTGTTTAGTCTGTGCATATTTCAGCTGCTTCCCTGAGCTGGTGCAGTAGCTTTGTGTGCTATCTGTCCTATGTGGCCCAGTAGCTCTGCCTCCCCAGTTACCTGAGGTGGACACTCTTGGTGCACCCCTTTGTGAACTATGTGTACAGTCTTGTTGTAAGTTAATTCTTGATTATTGTTGGTATCATGGGGGGGGGGGGATTGACCTCCAAGCCAATTGGTTGTGAAGATCAGCTGTGTCTGTGCATGCAGGCTTGCCTCTAGACCTCTGCTTTTCATGTGCATGTGCATGTGAGCTTCCAGAATTCTGCCTTTCAGTTCCCTTCGGTTTCCGTGCACTCTAGGCACCTGTACCAGTCTGGAGCCCCAGGGTCTCACCCGAAACTGGGTTTCAATGCAGTTGGACCTAGATTTCAGTGTTGTTGTGAGATTCTGTTTTCCTCTTGCTAGAGGAAGCCAGGCACAATCAGCAGTCAGTGCTCTGTATGTGTACTTTCGCGAGCCCCCAGACTTCTGTCTTTTGCAGCTCCCCTAAGTTTCTGTGCACTCCTTCCTTTTCACAACAGTCCAGACTCCCCCTATGAGTCTCGCCTGGAACTGGAGTTCAGTGCTGTTGGGATTTTCCATCTCCCTCCCGCTAGAGGAAGCCAGCCATACTCTCCTTTGCCCATCCTCTCAGTGTGTCTCCGTACCTCAGCTTTTTGCAGCTCCTGTGAGTCTCCGTGAGCTTCTCTCTTTCCTTCTAATTGTAGAATTTCGACTCAGCCAGCTTTCCTGTGGTTCTGGATGGTGTCTGTTCTGTCTTTTAGTTGTAGTTTTGAAATTGTTGTGCGAGGCAGCAGCTTAGGTGTTCACCTATGCCACCATCTTGGTTCTCCTCTCGAGGAAAAGGTTTAAATGGACACTTAATCAAAGAAGCTATTTGGGTGCAAATAAACCCACAAAGAAGATTCTCAACATTTTAGTCATTAGGGAAATGCCAGTCAAAACTATAATGAGCTACAAAGAACTACCATTTCACACAACTGGGGTGGCTAAGATGTCCTTTTTAGATATACAATAACAAGTGTTGAAAATGTTTAGAAATATACCTTCATATTTTGCTTATGAGGATGGAAATTGGCACTGAGATTTTGGAGAAAAGTTTTGCATTATCTTTCTTTTTCAAATATATTTTTTATTGATTTCAGAGAGGGAGGGAGGGAGAGAGAGAGAAAGAGAGAGAGAGAGAGAGAGAGAGAGAGAGAGAGAGAGAGAGATGGAAACATCAATGATGAGAGAGAATCATTGATTAGCAGCCTCATGCATGCCCCCCTACTGGGGATTGAGCCCACAACCCAGGCATGTAACCTTTACCAGAATTGAATGTAGGACCCTTCAGTATGCAGGCTGATGCTCCATCCACTGAGCAAAGCCAGCTAGGGGAGTTTCACAGTATCTTAGAAAGGTATATGCATGTTTGTTATATGACCCAGAAATTTTACTCTTAAGAATCTAATCACAGAGATTAAAAATGGTGGCTGAGTAAGTAGATGCTGCAAGGACATGATCCCAGTTCCCAGGACTAAACTGGAATTAAACTAAAATACAGAAAAACTTTAATAATCAACAGAAGACTCGCTGGAGAGGACCCTGATAACCAAGGACCAAAAGTGGAGAAAATGGTAGGAGGGGAGTAGGTGTAAAAGGGCTGGCTGGGCCCACACAGACAGCAACTGAAGTTCTGGAGAGATATCTCAGCTGTGGGGGTTGCTACTAAGAACTCAGGGGGATCTAATCCCCAAGCTTGGCCTCCCAGCAGAGAGCACCAAAACTGAGAAGAGTACCCACATGACATTTGGCTGTGAAAAGCAACAGGGTTGCTGTCTGCCTGGGATAAGCTGCTAGAAATTCAGGCACCCCCTTGAAGGACCACTGCACAAAATTCCGTCAAACCACCCACCTTGTGCCCAACAGAGGGACAGCAGAGTGGACTGGAGCTGAGTGAACAAAAGCCAAGATCAGGGCTCTCTGGAGTTAGAACTCAGAAGGCAGACACCCAGTTTCCTGTGCTGAGTCATTCCCTCACACTGCATAAGTCAGTCATCTTTCCCATGCAGGCATCTGCTATACAGTTAACTTTGCCTGGGGGAAACACAGGTGATCTACCCTGTTGGAAAACACCTTGACCCATGGTGTGGAGTTGGTCAGGCCCATTAAGAGACTGAAAATAACAATTAGTTTCCAAGAAGAAGCAATTGCCCCACCCTGTTAAAAAAAAATCTTGCCATATCTGTGGACAATCCTGTGACCCACAGGTTGAGAACTGCTGCTGTAGAGCCTAAGACTGTCGGAAAACACAGATATTCACATTACGGTTCATTAACAGTAGCAAAATTACAGTTATGAAGTAGCAAGGAAAATAATTTTATGGTTGGGGGTCACCACAACATGAGGAACTGTATTAAAGGGTCACAGCATTAGAAAAGTTGAGAACCACTGCTCTAGAGTCTTTGAATTTTTGCCCAATCTAATTAGTCAGAAACAGTGTTTAACACTGTCCTGCACTAGAGATTGAGAGGTGTAGCAGATCTACCTAATATATAGTCACAAACCCAAATAGGCAACCAAAACGAGGAGACAAAGAAACAGCCCCCAAATGAAAGAACAAGAGAACTCTCCAGAAGAAGAGATAAATGAAACAAAGATAAAAAATTTATCTGAATTAAAGTTCAGAATAATTATGGTAAATATGCTCAACAGCATGAGAAAAGACATATAAACTATTAAAACAGAAATAAAGAATGACATAGCACAAATGAAGAACACGTTGGAAGGAATACACAACAGATTAGGGGAAGCTGAGGAATGAATCAGTGAATTAGAAAATGGGGTTGAAAATATCACTCAATTAGAGACCAAAAAGAAAAAAGAAAACAATTAAAAAACAGGAAGAGAGCTTAAGGGAGCTGTGGAACAATGTGAAACATAACAATATTAGAATAGCAGGTGTGCCATAAGAGGTAGAAAGGGATAGAGAACATGTTTGAAGAAATAATGGCAGAAAATTTCCCTAATCTGGTAAGGGGAAAAAAAAATCACACAAGTCCAAAAGGCACAGAGAATACCAAGCAAGTAGAACCCAAACATCACAATTAAAATGGCAAAAAGTAAAGACAAAGAAAGAATCTTAAAGGCAGAAAGAGATAAGCAAACTGTTACCTATAAAGGAGCTTCCATAAGGCTGACATCTGATTTCTCATCAGAAACTTGGCAGGTCAGAAGGGAATGGCTTGAAGTACTCAAGGTAATGGAAAGCAAAGATCTGAAACCAAGATTATTATATCCAGCAATGTTATCATTCAAAATAAATAGTCAAATAAAGGGTTTCCCGGACCAAAAAAAAAAAAAAAGGAGTACATCACCACCAAGAAAAAATTTAAAAATTTCTTTGAAACAAATGAAAATGAACACCCATGAGAAGAAATAGAGAGAGAAACCTATCCATACAGAATTAAAATGGAAATATATAAATACCCATCAATAATAACCTTAAATGTAAATAGATTAAATGCTACAATCAAAAAACATAGGGTAGCTGAATGAATACAAATACATGACCAAACTATATGTTGTCTACAAGAGACCCACCTCAAAACAAAGACACACACAGGATGACAATGAAGGGATGGAAAAAATTTTCCATGCAAATGCAAAAGAAAAAAAAGCTGGAGTAGTAAAAACTCAAATCTGAAAAAAGGAGACTTAAAAATGAAGGCCATCACAAGAGACAACAAAGGTCATTACATAATACTAAAGGGATTGATCCACCAAGGGGATATAACTCTGGTAAACATATACATACCCAATATAGGAGCACCTAAATATATATATATAACTTCTAGAGGACTTTAAGGGACAGAGAGACAACAATACAGTCACAGTAAGGGACTTTAACACCCAACTGACTTCACTGTATAGACCTTCCAGATAAAAACTTAACAAGGAAAGAGTGATTCTAAAGGACATACTATATTAGATGGATTTAATTGATATTTATAGTAAATTTCACCCCAAAGCTGCAGAGTATACATTCTTCTCAAGGGCACATGGATCATTCACCAAGACCACATGTTAGGGCACAAAACAAGCATCTACAAGTTCAAGAAGATTGAAATCATATCAAGCATCTTCTCAGATCACAGTGGAATGAAATTAGAAATCAACTATAGTAAAAACACCCAAAAATATTCTAACACATGGAGATTAAATAGCATGGTATTAAACAATGAATAGGTTACCAATGAGATCAAGAAAAAAATAAATAAAACTTCCTTGAAACAAATGAAAATAAACACACAACAACCCCACATCTCTGGGACACAGCAAAAGAAGTCCTTAGAGGGAAGTTCATAGCACTACAGGCCTACCTCAAAAAACAAGAAAAATCAACAAAATATTTAACCCTACCTACAATTTAAAGAACAAGAAAGAGAACAACAAGAAAAGCCCAGAGTAAGTAGAAGGAAGGAAATAAGATTAGGGCAGAAATAAATGACATGGAGACTAAAAAACAAACAAACATACAAAAAACAATACAAAATAATCTATGGAATGAAGAGCTGACTCTTTGAAAGGATAAACAAAATTGTTGAACCAATAGCCAGACTCATCAAGAAACAAAGAGAGAAGACCAAAATAAAATAAAATAAAAAGTGGAGAAGTAACTACCGACACCACAGTAATACAAAGGATTGTAAGGATATACTATGAACAGCTATATGCCAACAGACTGGACAATGTGGCTGAAAGGGACAAATTCCTATAAAAATACAATCTCCAAAAACTGAATCAGGAAGAATTAGAAAACCTGAATAGGTCAATAACAAATTATGAAATAGAAGCAGTAACAAAATTCTGGGTCTGGACAGCTTCACAGGTGAGTTTTACCAAACATTCAAAGAACTAACACTACACTCCTCAAACTACTCCAAAAACTCCAAGAGGAAGGAACACTCTAAGGTCTTTTTATCAGGCAAGCATTACAATTCCAAAAGCAGACAAAGATACTACAAAGAAAGAGAATTACAGGCCAATATCCCTGATGAACATACTAGTAGATGCTAAAAAGCTCAACAAAATACAAGCAAATTGGATCCAGCAATATATTAAGAAGATCATACACCATGACTAAGTGGGATTTATTCCAAGGATGCAAGGCTGGTATAATATTCACAAATCAATAACCATGATATATCATATAAACAAACTGAAAGACAAAAATCACATGATCATATCAATAAATGCAGGTAAAGCATTTGATAAAATCCAACACCCAGTTTTTTGTTTTATTTTGTTTCCTTTATTGATTAAGGTATTACATATGTGTGCTTATCCCCTCATTGCCCCCTCCTCAGCATTATGTTAAATGAAATAAGTCAGTCAGAGAAAGATAAATATCACATGATCCAATACCCATTTTTGATAAAAACCCTCAACAACAAAGTGGGAACAGAAGGAGCATATCTCAACATGATAAAGGCCATATATGACAAACCTATAGCAAACATCATACTCAATAGGCAAATACTAAAACATCAGGAACAAGACAGGGTTATCAACTTTCACCACTCTTATTCAACACAGTACTGGAAGTGATAGCCATAGAGATCAGACAAGGAAAAGAAAAGGCATCCAAATTGGAAAGGTAGAAGTCAAACTATCATTATTCAGAAATGACATAATATAATACATAGAAAATCCTAAAGATTCCACCAAAAAACTACTAAATTTAATAAATGAACTTGGCAATGTAGCAGGATATAAAATTAACACCCAAAAATTGATGACATTTTTATACACCAATAATGAATTCTCAGAAAGAGAAACTAAACAAGCAACCCCATTTACCAATGCAACAACAACAACAAAAATTAAAATATTTAGGAATAAACTTAACCAAAGACCTGTACTGGGCAAACTACAAGATGTTGAAAAAGAGATAGAACAAGCTATAAACAAGTGGAAGATTATACCGTGTTCAGAGACTGTTAGAATCAACATTATTAAAATGTCCATACTACAGAAGGCAATTTTAAGATTCAATGCAATCTCTATTAAAATACCAACAGCATATTTCACAGATCTAGAACAGATTTTCCATAAATGTATATGGAACCAAAAAAGAACCCAAGTAGCTGCAACAATCTTGAGAAAAAAGAACAAAGTTGGAGAAATCACAATACAGTGGTACCTTGAGATACGAGTGCCCTAACATACGAGATTTTTGAGATATGAGCCGTCAAGTGAGTGATTTTTGCTTTGAAATACGAGCAACATTTGAGATAGGAGTAATTGCGCGGATCGGCTGGCTGCACACGACCCACCAGTTTACCTCGACTCCAGCATCTCAGTTTCCCACGCCTCAAGGTTACGGAACGAATTAAACTCGTATCTCGAGATACCACTGTACCAGATTTCAAGTTATAGTACAAAGCCACTGTAATTAAAACAGCCTGGTACTGGCACAAGAACAGGTATATAGGTCAATGGGACAGAACAGAGACACCACAAATCTACCCAACCCATTACACTTAATTAATATTTGACAAAGGAGGCAAGAGTATACAATGGAATCAAGACAGTCTCTTCAATAAATGGTGCTGGGAAAATTGGACAGATACATGCAAAACAATGAAACTAGACCACCAACTTACATCATACGTAAGAATAACATCAAAATAGATATAAAACTTAAATGTAAGTCATGAAACCATAAAAATCTTAGAAGAAACCATAGGCAGAAAAATCCCAGACATCTCTCATAGCAATATGTTTATAGGTTCATCTCCTAGGGCAAAGAAAACTAAAGAGAACATTTTTAAAAATGGTACTATATAAAAATAAGAAGCTTCTGCACAGCAAAAGAAATCACCAACAAAATAAAAAGGGAGTCAATTGCATGGAAGAAAATATTTGGCCGTTATACATCTGATAAAGGGTTATTATCTAAAATATATCAGGAACTCATACAATTTAGCAGAAGGAAGACATCCCAATAAAAAATGGGCAAAGGACCTAAATAGATATTTCCCCAAAGTGGACATTGCATTTCCCCAAAATAGACATTACATTTCTCCATACAAATGGCCAAAAGACATGAAAAAATGCTCAAAGTCACTGATGATGAAAAAGATGAAAATTAAAATGACAATGAGGTATCACCTCACACCTGTCAGAATGGCTACCATGAACAAATCAACAATTAACAAGTGCTGGCGAGGATGTGGCCAAAAGGATACCCTAGTGCACTGCTGATGGGAATGCAGACTGGTATAAACATTATGGAACAGTATGGGATTCCCTCAAAAAATTAAATATGGAACTACCATCTGACCCAGTGACCCCACTTCTAGGAATATATTCTAAGAAACCTGAAATAACAATCAGAAAGAATGTATGTACCCCTATGTTCATAGCAGCACAATTTACAATAGCCAATATCTGGAAAGAACCAAAATGCCCATCAATAGATGACTGAATAAAAAAAGCTGTGGTAGGGAGAGATAAAATGGCAGAGGAATGGACAGACTTGTCCTAAGCCTTGTCCTGAAATAGAGTGAGCAGCTGAAAAGAGTAGAATTCAGACCACATTGGTGAAGGAGACTCAGCTGGTGAGACAGTTTGCAGGTGGGAAGGGCAGAGGTCACCTGGAGGTAAAATCAAGGATGTAGGCAGGAGAGTCTGCCAGACCTCTGTACCCAGAGGGTCAGGAGAAAATGTACGATGCCAAGCTGCATCCCTGGGGACAGGCAAAGCATCTGACTGTGAAAAAAGGGTCCAAGGGATTGTGGGAGGAAGGGAAATTTGGACTTTGGATTTTTGATCTGAGCTCAGAGGTAACCCTGAAGGGCTGGCCAGACTGCGCAGTGCCAGCAATAGAGGAGCTTGCAGAGACACAGTCCTTCCCCGCTTTAGGGCCTATGCCTTTCTTCCTTGAACCTAGTTCATAGGACCTTTTGGATACAGACACTTACCCGTGGCTGAGGTGCTGGAGAGGTTGTGGACTTGTGGAGTCTGGGGAGGGGAGGCAGGCCAAGAGATGTGGTAGAAAGTCTGATGCTGAGTCATACCTGAGCACTGAGCCGCCATTTTCTCCTGAGATAGCCCCTCCCTCCAGTCTTCAGGCCACCAACCAATACAGCCACAAACAGATTCGACCCAGAATGACACAAAGGAATCTGAATAGTCCCTGAGAGTCTGGCCTAAAGAGAAAACTTCAGCCCCAGCAATGAGAAACTGAGAAACTATGCAGTACAGACTACGGGGATCATAAGCCAGCCAAAGAAACGACATTTCACTTTTATTTTTAATTTTTTTATTCTTTTGTTATCTTTTTTTAATTGTTTTTCCTTCTTTTCTTTTTTTGGTTTGTTTTCCTGTTTTTGTTTGTTGCTTTATTTTCTATTTCCTTTTTTTAAATAAATTTCTTTATTGATTAAGGTGTTACATATGTGTCATTCCCCCATTACCTTTCCATCCCCCCTACTCATGCCCTCACGCCCCTGTTGTCTGTGTCCATTGGTTAGGCCCATATGCATGCATACAAGTCCTTTGATTGATCTAACCCCTTAACCCCAATCTCCCCTACCTTCCATCTCAGGTTTGATGGTCTGAGCGATGTTTCTCTGTCTCAGGAACTGTTTTTGTTCATCAGTCTAAGTTGTTCATTATAATCCACAAATGAGTGAGATCATGTGATACTTAACATTTCCCTTACTGGCTTATTTCACTTAGCATAATGTTCTCCAGTTCTAACGATGTTATTGCAAATGGTAGGAATTTCTACTTTTTAAGTATAGCTTAGTATTCCATTGTGTAGCTATTCCACAGGTTTTTAATTCACTCATCTGCTGATGGGCACTTAGGTTGTTTCCAAATCTTAGCTATGATGAATTGTGCTGCTATGAACATAGAGGTGCATATGTCCTTTCTGATTGATGTTTTTAGCTTCTTGAGATATATTCCTACAAGTGGTGTTACTGGGTCAAATGGGAGTTCCATTTTTAGTTTTTAAGGAAACTCCATACTGTTCTCCAAAATGACTGCACCAATCTGCATTCCCATCAGCAGTGCACCAAGGTCCTTTATCTCTGCATCCTCACAAACATCTGTCTTTTATTGATTTCTTGATGGTAGCCATTCTGACATGTGCGAGATGGTACTGCATTGTGGTTTTGATTGCATCTCTCAGATAATTAGTGACTTTGAGCATGTTTTCATATGTCTCTTGGCCTTCCTTCTGTCTTCTTTCAAAAAGTTTCTATTTAGGTCCCTTGCCATTTCTTGATTGGATTGTTTATCTTTCTTTTGTTAACTTGTATCAGTTCCTTGTAAATGTTGGAGATCAAACCCTTATCATTGATAACAATAGCAAATATGTTCTCCCATTTAGTAGTCTTTCTTCTTGTTTTGTTGATGGTTACTTTTGCTCTGCAAAAGCTTTTGATTTTGATGTAGTCCCATTTGTTTATTTTCTCTTTATTTTCTTTTCTTTCTTTTTTCTCATTTCTCTTTCAGTTTTATTGATGTATAACTGACAAATAGAATTGTAAGATATTTAAAGTATACATGATGATTTTATATACATATGTATCATAAAAGGATTCTGATCATCAAATCACTTAACATATTCATCACCTTACATATTTATTTTTTTTTTTGTTTGTGAAATTACTATAGGAGCAATATCAGTGAAGAAATTCCTTCGGCTTAAATCTGAGATTTTGCTGCCTGCCTGTGGATTCCTCTAGTACAGTGGTTCTCAACCTTTCTAATGCTGCAACCTTTTAACACAGTTCCTCATGTTTTGGTGACCACCAACCATAAAATTATTTTTGTTGCTACTTCATAACTGTCATTGTGCTACTGTTAATGAATCGTAATGTAAATATCTGATATGCAGGATGTCTTAGGTGACCCCGGTGAAAGGGTTGTTCGACCCCCAAAGGGCTCGCGACCCACAGGTTGAGAACCTTGAGAACCACTGCTCTAGTATTTATCCATTTTGAGTTTATTTTCGTGTATGGTCTAGTTTCCTTTTTTTGCATGTATTTATCCAATTTTCCCAACACCATTTGTTGGAGACTGTCTTGACTTCATTGTATGTTCTTGCTTCCTTTGTCAAATATTAAGTAGGCATAGTGGTCTGGGTCAATTTCTGGGTTCTCTATTCTATTCCATTGATCTATATGTCTGTTCTTATGGCAGTAGCAGGCTGTTTTGAGAAGAGTGTCTTTGTAGTACAGCTTGATATCTGGTATTAAGATCCCACCTATTTTGTTCTTTTTTCTCAGGATTGCTGCAGCTATTTGGGGGTCTTTTTTAATTCGAAATGAACTTTTGGAGAGTTCATTCTAGGTCTGTGAAATATGCCATTGGTGTTTTAAAAGGGGATTGCATTAAATCTATAGATTGCTTTGGGTAGTATGAATATTTTGATGATGTTGATTCTACCAATCCATGAACAAGGTATGTTCTTCCATCTGTTTATGTCTTCCTATATCTCTTTTCTCAGTGTCCTGTAGTTTTTCTGCATATAGATATTTACCTCTTTAGTTAAATTTATTCCTAGGCATCTTACTTTTTTTAGTATGATAATAAATGAGATTGCTTTTTTAGTCTCTTTTTGTAAGTTCACTATTGGTGTATAGAAATGCCATAGATTTCTTGGTGTTAATTTTGTATCCTGCTACCTTGCCGAATTCATTTACTAAGGCTAATAATTTTTTGATGGAGTCTTTTTTTAAAAATACATTTTATTGATTTTTTACAAAGAGGAAGGGAGAGGGATAGAGAGTTAGAAACATTGATGAGAGAGAAACATCGATCACCTGCCTCCTGCACACCTCCTACTGGGGATGTGCCTGCAACCAAGGTACATGCCCTTGACCAGAATGGAACCTGGGACCCTACAGTCCCCAGGCTGCTGCTCTATCCACTGAGCCAAACCGGTTTTGGCTCGATGGAGTCTTGAGGGTTTTCTAGGTACGGTATCATGTAGTCTGCAAATAAGGACAGTTTTCCTTCTTTTCCAGTTTGGATGCCTTTTATTTCTTCTTCCTGTCTTATAGCAATGGCTAGTACTTCTAATACGATGTTGAACAGGAGTGGTGAGAGAGGGCATCCCTGTCTAGTTCTAGTTCTTAGGGGAAATGGTTTTAGTTTTGTCCATTGAGTGTGATGATGGCTATGAGTTTATCATATATGGCTTTTATGAAGTTGAGGTATGATGCTTCTATTCCCACTTTACTGAGAGTTTTTATCAAGAAAGGGTATTGGAATTTTTTAAAAAATGGGGGCAGAATAGGATTTGTCCTGAGCCTTGTCCCAGATAGGAAGACCAGCTGAGGGTTACACAGGGAGTGTTTTTTGGCAAGTTAAGGGACAGCTATACCCCAGGAGGAGGTGGGGGACTGTTGGACGGGGCTCTCCTGACTGGGTAGCCCCCACTGATTCTGGGTTACCTCATGGAGCCACCAGCTCAGAAACGGAGACCGCTCCATCTTGAAGGGAAAAGTGGATGTTATCAGAAGCCTGAAAATCTACATCTGTGGCACCACAGAGAAGCTGCAAACCCCAGAACACCAGTCCCCAATTGGTGCAAACACAAGGATTCAGAGGAGCTCTGCACTCCACCATGGAAAGGTCGGATTTTGCTTAGGATAAGGTGTGGTCTCTTGTCCCGACAGGACAGAGAAATGTGTGTATGGCAAAAGTTGGAGGACAAGGGGAAGGCTGCACCTAGAGTAATTCATGTCTGTTGGGGCTGGTGTGATACAGGAATGTGGAAGGGGTCCTCAGCGCTGCTAACAGAGAGGGATCTCTAGAAAGCAACACATTTTCAACTGACGCAGGACAGCCTGGGAATTTTAAAAGTGTGCTGGCTACTTGGACATGAGAGGGGAAAAGGGACTGCGGAGACTTGCATGCAGTCCCAGAGTTTGCACACTTATGCTTTTTCCTCTTCATATCCTTGTTTTTGATTGCTAAGCCCAATACATAGGATCACCCAGTTGGGGACACCCTAGGAGACTGCAAGGAAAAGTTATTTTTCTGGAACCTTGGGATCAGAGTGAGGAGTGACCATCAGAAAACCAGCTCTGGTGCAGCCAACACCCACAAACTGGTATTGAGTGCCACAGGGAAAGCAGGATCTAAGCACTGTCTAGACAGGACAAATGGACCCGGAGGTCAATCCAGAAACACTGCCACCCAGGGGCTGAATCACAAATTGACTTTTGTGTAATCACCAATGAAGGAATACAAGAAATTAAGACACAGTACCTCCTTGAAAATCAGGACTGGCTTACGAAACTGAGGAGCAGTGGAACAGATGGAACTGCAATACTGTCCTGACTGGGAAACAGGTGAGCCAAACAGAACAATAGAGGAAGTGAATTACCTTCAATACTGCACATTTTATTTTTTTTATTTTTTTCATCTTTTACTTAAGAAAATTATATTCTTTTTTCCTCAATTGGTTTTACCTTTTTAATTATTATATTTTTATGGTCAATCAGTACTACTATTACTACTATTTTACTTTTTTTAAAAAAAATGTCATTTTCTCTTTATTTTACTTTGGGATTAGTGCTCTACATTCTATTTTCATCTTTCCTTTAGGATCATTTTACGCTATATCAACTCTACCTTTCTGACATCACTCTCTTCCTATGTTTCCCATTTTGTGGTCCTGTTTCTCTTACTCTTTTTCTACATTAGATTTTCCCTATTCCTTCTTTTGACCCCCTATTAAAATTTCACCCTATTTATATATCTACTTACCAATCCCCTGCTCCAAGTTCATATGCACCTCCCTTTTATGTATTCACTATCCAAAAAATTGTTTTTCTCTCTGTACTTTTGTTGTTGTTTGCTTGAATGTTGATTATCTCGATTTTTTATGATTTTTTTGAGATTGTTTTGTTATTCTTTTTCTTGTTCACTTTGTTTTTGTTTGTTTTTTTTATCTGTTTTCCCTCACTTTGCTTGATATTAGTTGTTGTTTGTACTTTGTATTAATCATCAGTTAATTGTGGCTGGCATTTGTTGGTCTTAGTGGTTATTCTATTGGAGTTTTCTCCCGATATATATATATATATATATATATATATATATGTTGTTCCCCTTTTGTTATTCTCTTTCTTTTCTCTCTTACTTTTTTTTCCTTTCCCAATTTCATTTTGTCACTCCTTTCTTTTTTTGTTTTTTTCTCTCTTCTTCTTTCTCTCCTATCCTCTAATTTGCATTTCTCTGGTGGACACATTTATTTGGGGTTATTAATATCGTGAATATATTTCTGTTCAGTGCCTTGTGCGTTGTACCTTGTTGTGTTGTGTTTTGTGCCTTTAAATCAATGCAGGAGAGAAAGAACTACATAACTAGACACCAATAGAAGAGAGACCATGGGGAGACAAAAAAAATATACCGCATATGAAAGAAAAGCAGGCATCACCAGAAAAGGAAGTAAACGAAATAGAGGCAAGCAACCTGTCAGAGAAATAACTCAGCTAAATGATCATAAGGTGGCTGAAAATAATGGAAAACAAATTCCACAATATGAATAAGAAGCAAGAAAAAATGAAGAAGAACCAAGGAGAAATGAAAAATGGTATCACTGCTATAAAGAACTCAATAGAAAGCATCAAAAGTAGACTAGAAGAAGCAGAGGACCGCATTAGTGAGCTAAAAGACAAGGTAGAAAAAAATACCCAAGTAGAACAGCTGCTAGAAAAAAAATTAAAGCAAGAGGAGAACCTAAGGGAACTTTGGGATAATACAAAACAAAACAACGTTGGCATAATAGGAGTTCCAGAAGGAGAGAAAACTGAGCAAGGACTAGAAAATCTGTTTGAAGAAATAATGACAGAAAACTTCCCTGATAGGGAAGAAAAAAAAAACACAAATCCAAGAAGCTCAAAGAGTCCTGAGCAAAATGAACCTGGAAAGACCGACGCCAAGGCACATTATAATTAAATTGGCAAACACCAATGACAAAGTAAGAATCTTAAAAGTGGCCAGCGAAAGAAAGTTACCTATAAAGACATCCCCATCAGACTAGTGACTGATTTCTGAAAGGAAACTCATCAAGCCTGAAGGAATGGAATGAAATATATAAAGCAATGCAAGGGAAGGGTTTGAATTCACGAATACTGTACCCAGCAAGGCTATCAATCAAAATTGAAGGTGAAGTCTGGAGGTTCAAAGAAAAAAAAGGTCTATGGAAATTTATTACCACAAAACCAACCATGTAAGAAATGCTAAAGCGTATTATGTAAAAAATAAAATTAAAGAAAATAAAAAAAGAAATAAGAAACGAAGAAGGAACACAGAGATAAAGAATAAAAATGGCAACAAATAAGTACCTATCCATAAGAATTTTAAATGTAAATGGATTAAATACCCCAATCAAAAGACATAGGGTAATAGATTGGATAAGAAAACAAAACCCATATATCTGCTGTCTACAAGAAACCCACCTCAGAAAAACAGATGCACACAAACTGAGGATAAAGGGATGGAAAAAGGTTTTTCAGGCGAATGGAAATGAAAAGAAAGCTGGGGTAGCAATATTTATATCTGACAAATTAGATCTCAAAGTGAAGGACATAACAAGAGATAAGGAAGGCAACTTCATAATACTAAAGGGATAAAACCAACAAGAAGAAATAATTCTGGCAAACATATATGCATCCAATACAGAGCACCCAAATACATAAAAAAACCTCCTGTAGAATATGAAGGGAGAGATTGACAGCAATACAATCATAATAGCAGACTTTAATATCCCACTATCACCATTGGGAAAATCGTCTAAACAAAATATCAGCAAAGAAACATCAATCCTAAATGACTCACTAGACCAGATATAATTAATTGACATCTTCAAAACATTTCATCCCAAAGCCACAGAATATACATTCTTCTGAAGTGTACATGGGTCATTTTCAAAGATAGACCATACCTTGAATCATAGACAAAGTCTCTTCAAATTCAAGAAGAATCATATCAAGAATTTTCACAGATCACAGTGGCGTAAAACTGGAAATCAACTACAACAATGACAATCCAAAGAAATCAAACACATCGAGACTAAGCATCATGCTATTAAACAATGACTGGGCTACCAGAGAGATCAAGGAAATAATAAAAAAAACATCATGGCAACAAATGACAATGAAAACACAACAATCCCAAAATCTATGGGACACAGTGAAAGCAGTCTTGAGATGGAAGTTCATAGCTCTAGATGCCTACTGCAAAAAACAAGATGCAATGGTAATAAAGTACCTAACCCTATAACTCAAAAAATTACAAAGAGAACAAGAAAAGGCCAGTGTAAGCAGAAGGAAGGAAATAATAAAGATCAGAGTAGAGATAAATGATATAGAAGCCAAAGAAACAATACAAGAAAAATCAACAAAGCCAAGAGATGCTTCTTTGAAAGGATAAACAAGATTGATAAACTTCTAGCCAGGCTAACCAAGAAGCAAAGAGAGATAATCCAAACAAACAAAATTAGAAATGAAAGAGATGACATAACAACAGACCACACCAAAATACAAAGGATTGTTAAAAAATACTATAAACAACTCTATTCCAACAAACTGGACAACCTGGAAAAAATGGACATATTCCTAGAAAAATATAACCTTCCAAAACTCAATCAGGAAGAATCTAAACATCACAATAGTCCAATAAATATGGAAGAAATTGAAGCAGTAATCAAAAAGCTTCCAGCAAACAAAAGACCAAGGCCAGACAGCTTCACAGGGGAGTTTTACCAAACATTCAAGGAAGAACTAAAACCTATCCTCCTCAGACTATTCCAAAATTCAAAAAGAAGGAACACTTCCAAGTTCCTCTTATGGAGCCCGGATCACCCTGATACCAAAACCAGAGAAAGACAACATAATGAAAGAGAATTACTGGCCAATATGCCTCATGAACATAGATGCCAAAATCCTCAACAAAATTCTGGCAAATCGCATCTAGCAGTACATCAGAAAGATCATACACCATGACCAAGTAGGATTGATCCCAGGAATGCAAGTATGGTACAATATCCACAAACCAATAAATGTGATACATCACATAGTCATATCAATTGATGCAGAAAAAGGATTTGACAAAATCTAACAGCCTTTCTTGATAAAAAACGCTCAACAAGGTGGGAATAGAAGGATCGTACCTCAACAACATCACAGCCAACATCATATTCAATGGTCAAAAACTAAAACCATTCCCCCCAGGAACTGGAACAAGACAGGGATGCCCACTCTCATTACTCCTGCTTGATATAGTGCTGGAAATACTAACCATTGTGATCAGACAAGAAGAAGAAATAAAAGGCATCCAAATTAGAAAAAAAGAAGTAAAACTGTCCTTATTTGCAGATATGATATGATATTGTCCATAGAAAACCCTAAAGACTCCATCAAAAAAGTATTAAACTTAATAAATGAATTTGGCAATGTAGCAGGATACAAAATTAACACGAACAAATCTATGGCATTTCTATACACCAATAATGAACTTACAGAAAGAGAGACTAAAAAAGCAATCCAATTTACCATCACACCAAAAAAATTAAGATATCTAGGAATAAACTTAACAAAGGAGGTAAAAGACCTATATACAGAAAACTACAGGACACTGTAAAAATTGATAGAAGAAGACATAAACAGATGGAAAAACATTCTGTATTCATAGATTGGTAGAATCAACATCATCAAAATGTACATACTACCCAAAGCAATCTATAGATTCAATACACTCCCCATTAAAATACCAATGGCATATTTCACAGATATAAAATGAACTTTCCAAAATTTCACCTGGAATAAAAAAAAAGTCCTGAATAGCTGCAGCAATCTTGAGAAAGAAGAACAATGTAGGTGGGATATCAATACCAGATTTCAAGCTGTATTACAAAGCCACTGTTCTCAGAACTGCCATGTTCTGGCACAAGAATAGGCATATAGAGCAATGGAATAGAACAGAGAACCCACAAATCAACCCAAACCACTCTGCTCAATATTTGACAAAGGAGGCAAGAACATATGATAGAATCAAGACAGTCTCTTCAATAAATGGTATTGGGAAAAATGGACAGATATATGCAAATAAATGAAACTAGATCACCAACTTACACCATACACAAAAATAAACACAAAATAGATCAAGGACATAAGGGTAAGATGGGAAACCATAAAAATACTAGAGTGATATTGCAGATATATGCAGAAGCAATTTCTTCACTGACACTGCTTTTAGTGCAATGGAAACTAAAAAGAAAATAAACAAATGGGACTACATAAAAATAAAAAGCTTTTGCACAGCAAATAAAACCAACAACAGAACAATAAGAAAACCCATTGCATGGGACAACATATTTGCCAATGACACCACTGATAAGAGTTTAATCTCCAACATTTACAGAGAACTCATACAACTTAACAAAATAAAGATAAACAACCCAATCAAAAAATGGACAATGGAGTTAAATAGATACTTTCCAAAAGAAGATAGAAGAAAGGCCAAGAGACATATGAAAACCTGCTCAAAGTCACTAATCATCAGAGATATGCAAATCAAAACAAAAATGCGGTACCATCTCACCCCTGTCACAATGGCTATCATCAACAAATCAACAATTGACAAGTGCTGGCGAGGATGCGGAGAAAAAAAAAACCCTCATGCACTGCTGATGGGAATGCAGACTGGTGCAGCCACTGTGGAGAACAGTATGGAGTTGCCTGAAAAAACTAAAAATTGAACTCCCATTTGACCCAATAATCCCACTTCTAGGAATAAATCCCAAGAAACTAGAAACATGAATCAGAAAAGATATATGCACCCCTATGTTCACAGCAGCACAATTCATCATAGCTAAGATTTGCAAACAGCCTAAGTGTCCATAAGCAGATGAGTGGATTAAAAACTTGTGGAACATCTACACAATGGAATATTATGCTGCCATAAAAAAGGAGATCTTACCATTTGTAACAACACGGATGGAGCTGGATAGCATTATGCTATGGAAATAATCCAGGCAGAGAAAGATAAATATCACATGACCTCACTCATTTATAAAAAATAATGAACATTGAGGGGGAGAAAATGGCAGTGGAGTAGACGGATGCCTCTGGAGCTTTGTCGCTGGGCAGAAGGACAGAGAGCGGCTGAGAGTCGCATTGGGAGTGTTTTTTGGCAAGCTAGGAGTCAGTTGTCCTCCAGGAGAAGGCGGAAAACTGCTGGAAGGGGCTCTCCCGGCCAGGCAGCCCCACTGCCACGGGGGTTTTGTTGGCCAGAGCCACCAGCGCGAACGCGGAGCCCGAGCCATCTTGCAGTGGGAGGTGGATGTCTGCGGTGGTCTGAAGCCTTCAGCTGGGCACCCATCGAGCAGCCGGGGACCTGGGGACCCAGAACTCTGCTCTCCAATCGGCGCAGACACGCGGCAGAACCAGAGATCCACAGAGCACAGGGACAGATCAGATTGCACCTGAGATAAGGGGGAGGTAGATGTCTGCCGAAACTTAAAAGCTGCGGCTGGCGGAGGCACCCACAGAGCAGCCAGGGACCCAGAGCACGGCTTCCCAGGTGGCACGGACGCGAAGGCGGCGGATTTGGAGATCCACACGGCGCGCAGAAGGGTCAGATTTCGCCTGGGTCAGGGAGAGAGAACTACATAACCAGACACCCAGAGAAGAAAGACCATGGGCAGAAAAAGAAACAGCCCACATAAGACAGAAAGGCAGGTTTCACCAGAAAAGGAAGTAAACGAAATACAACCAGAAAAAAGCCTACGAGAGAAAGAGTTCAGAGAAATGATCATAATGTGGTTGAAAAGAATGGAAGACAAATTTGACAATATGAGTAGGAGCCAAGAGGAAATGAAGAAGAACCTAGAGGAGGTGAAGAAGCAGCAAGAAGAAATGCAGATTAATCAAGAAGAAATGAAAAATGACATCACTGCTATAAAGAACTCAATAGAAAGCATCAAAAGTAGACTGGAAGAAACAGAGGACCGCATCAGTGAGCTAGAAGACATGGTAGGAAAAAATACCCAAGTTCAGCAGCTTCTAGAAAAAAAAAAGTTAAAAAGCAAGAGGAGAATATAAGTGAACTTTGGGATAACATGCAACAAAACAACATCCGCATAATTGGGATCCCAGAAACAGTGGAAACGGGACAAGGATTAGAGAACGTGTTTGAAGAAATAATACAGAAAATTTCCCCAATATAGGAAATAAAAAACCCACACAAATCCAAGAAGCTCACAGAGTTCCAAGCAAAATGAACCCCAACAAACCGACACCTAGGCACATTATAATTAAATTGGCAAACACCGACGACAAAGTAAGAATCTTAAAAGCAGCCAGAGAGAAACAGAAAGTTACCTACAAAGGAACCCCCATAAGACTAGCTACTGACTTCTCAACAGAAACTCGTCAAGCCAGAAGGAATGGAATGAAATATACAAAGTCATGCAAAGGAAGGGTCTGAATCCAAGAATACTGTACCCTGCAAGACTCTCAATGAAAATTGAAGGTGAAATCAGAAGCTTCACAGACAAAAAAGGACTAAGGGAATATATTACCACCAAACCAGCAATGCAAGAAATGTTAAAAGGTCTGCTGTAATAAAAAGAAAGAGGAAGCGAAGAAGGAACTCGGGGGTAAGGACTAAAAATGGCAACAGATAAGTACTTATCAATAATAACTTTAAATGTAAACAGATTAAATGCTCCAATGAAAAGACATAGGGTAACCGATTGTATAAGAAAACATGATCCATATATCTGCTGTCTGCAAGAAACCCACCTTAGGAAAAGAGATGCACACAGATTGAGGGTTAAGGGATGGAACATGGTATTTCAGGCAAATGGAAATGAAAAAAAAGCTGGGGTTGCAATACTTATATCTGACAAATTAGATCTCAAAGTGAAGGGCATAACAAGAGATAAAGAAGGCCACTTCGTAATACTAAAGGGAACAAACCAACAAGAAGAAATAACTCTGGTAAACAGATATGCACCCAATATAGGAGCACCCAAATACATAAAAAAACTCTTGGAGGATATTAATGGAGAGATTGACAGCAATACATTCATAGTAGGAGACTTTAATACCCCACTGTCACCACTGGACAAATCCTCTAAACAAAAAATCAGCAAAGAAACATCAATCCTAAATGACTCACTAGACCAGATGGAATTAATTGACATCTTCAGAACACTTCACCCCAAAGCCACAGAATATACATTCTTCTCCAGTGCACATGGGTCATTTTCAAAGATAGATCATATGTTGGGTCATAGGAAAAGTCTCTTCAAATTCAAGAAGATAGAAATCATATCAAGCATTTTCTCAGACCACAGTAGCAGAAAACTGGAAATCAACTATAATAAAAACAAGAGAAAGAAATCAAACACATGGAGACAAAACAGCATGCTATTAAACAAGGACTGGGTAACCAGTGAGATCAAGGAAGAAATGAAAAACATCATGGCAACAAATGACAATGACGACACAACAATACAAAATTTATGGGACACATGGAAAGCAGTCTTGAGAGGGAAGTTCATAGCCCTACAAGCCTACTGCAAAAAAACAGGAAACAATGGTAATAAATTACCTAAACCTACAACTCAAAGAGCTAGAACGAGAGCAACAAGAAAAGCCCAGTGTACTAAGAAGGAAGGAAATAGTGAAGATCAGAGCGGAGATAAACAACTTGGAGACCAAAGAAACAATTCAAAAGATCAACAAAACAAAGAGCTGGTTCTTTGAAAGGATAAACAAGATTGATGGACCCCTAGCCAGGCTCACCAAGAAGCAAAGAGAGAAGACCCAAATAATCAAAATCAGAAATGAAAGAGGAGAAATAACAACAGACCCTGTGGAAATACAAAGGAATATTAAAAAATACTATGAACAACTCTATTCCAAAAATTGAAAAACCTGCAAGAAATGGACATTTTCCTAGAAAAATATAACCTTCCAAAACTCAATGAGGAGGAAACCAAATATCTCAATAGTCCAATAACTATGGAAGAAATTGAAGCAGTAATCAAAAAACTTCCAGCAAATAAAAGCCCAGGTCCAGATGGCTACACAGGAGAGTTTTACCAAACATTCAAGGAAGAATTAAAACCTATCCTCCTCAGACTATTCAAAAACATTCAAGAAGAAGGAACACTTCCAAACACCTTCTATGAAGCTAGCATCACCCTAATACCAAAACCAGATAAAGACAACACAATGAAAGAGAATTATAGGCCAATATCTCTCATGAACATAGATGCCAAAATCCTCAACAAAATTCTAGCAAACCGGATCCAGCAGTACATCAGAAAGATCATACACCATTACCAAGCAGGATTCATCCCAGGAATGCAGGGATGGTACAATATCCACAAATCAATAAATGTGATACATCACATAAACAAATTGAGAGATAAAAATCACATAGTCATATCAATTGATACAGAAAAAGCATTTGACAAAATCCAACACCCTTTCTTGATAAAAACTCTCAGCAAAGTGGGAATAGAATGATCATATCTCAACATCATAAAAGCCATATATGATAAACCCACAGCTAACATCATACTCAATGGGCAAAAACTAAAACCATTTCTCCTAAGAACAGGAACAAGACAGGGATGCCCACTCTCACCTCTCCTGTTCGACATAGTACTGGAAGTATTAGCCATTGCAATTAGACAAAAAGAAGAAATAAATGGTATCCAAATTGGAAAAGAAGAAGTAAAGCTGTCCTTCTTTGCAGATGACATGATATTGTACATAAAAAACCCAAAGGACTCCATTCCAAAACGAATTGACTTAATTAATGAATTCGGCAATGTAGCAGGATACAAAATTAATGCTTAGAAGTCTGTGGCATTTCTATACACTAATAGTGAAATTATAGAAAGAGAAACTAAAAACGCAATCCCATTTACCATCGCACCAAAAAAATTAAGATACCTAGGAATAAACCTAACTAAAGAGGTAAAAGACCTTTATGCAGAAAACTACAGGACTCTGAAAAAAGAGATAGAGGAAGATGTTAACAGATGGAAGAGCATACCATGCTCATGGATTGGGAGAATCAACATCATTAAAATGTCCATACTACCCAAAGCAATCTATAAATTCAATGCACTACCCATTAAAATACCAACGACATATTTCACAAACCTAGAAAAAATTCTTCATAGATTCATCTGGAACAAAAAAAGACCACGGATAGCTACAGCAATTCTGAAAAGGAAGAATAAAGTAGGTGGGATCTCAATACCAGACTTCAAGCTATAATACAAAGCAACTGTTCTCAAAACAGCCTGGTACTGGCACAAGAACAGACATATAGACCAATGGAATAGAATAGAGAACCCAGATATCCACCCAAACCACTATGCTCAATTAATATTTGACAAAGGAGGCATGAACATTCAATGAAGCCAAGATAGCCTCTTCAATAAATGGTGCTGGGAAAATTGGATGGATACATGCAAAAAATTGAAACTGAACCACCAACTTACACCAAATACAAAAATAAACTCAAAATGGGTACAGGACTTAAACAATAGAAAGGAAACCATAAGAATACTAGAGGAATCCACAGGCAGCACAATCTCAGATATATGTCGAAAGAACTTCTTCACTGATACTGCTCCAAAGGCAATGGAAGCTAAAGAAAAAATAAACAAATGGGACTACATCAAAATAAAAAGCTTTTGCACAGCAAAAGAAACCATCAACAAAACAAGAAAGATCACTGTATGGGAGAATATATTTGCAAATGTTATCACTGATAAAGGTTTAATCTCCAAAATCTACAGCCAACTTATACAACTTAATAAAAGGAAGATGAAGGATCCAATAAAAAAATGGGCAACGGACCTAAATAGAACCTTTTCAGAAGATGACAGAAGGAAGGCCAAGAGACACATGGAAACATGTTCAAAGTCATTAATCATCTGAGAGATGCAAATCAAAACGACAATGCAATACCATCTTACACCTGTCAGAATGGCAATCATCAACAAATCAACAAACGACAAGTGTTGGCGAGGATGCAGAGAAAGAGGAACCCTTGTGCACTGTTGGTGGGAATGCAGACTGGTGCAGGCACTGTGGAGAACAGTATGGAGTTTCCTCAAAAAACTAAAAATGGATCTCCCATTTGACCCTGTAATCCCATTCTTAGGAATTTATCCTAAGAAATTACAAACACCAATCAGAAAGGATTTATGCACCCCTATGTTCATAGGAGAACAATTTACAATAGCTATAATTTGGAAACAGCCTAGGTGCCCGTCAGCAGATGAGTGGATCAGAAAACTGTGGTACATCTACACAATGGAATTCTATGCTGCCATTAAAAAGAAGGAATTCTTACCATTTGCAGCAACCTGGTTGGAACTGGAGAGCCTTATGCTTAGTGAAATAAGCCAGTCAATGAAGGAGAAGCATCACATGATCGCACTCATTGGGGGATAATAAAGAACATTATAAACTGATGAACAAAAGGATAGATACAGAGATAGTAAAGCTTCAAACAGACTGTGAAATTACAGCAGGAAGATTAAAGTTAGGTGAGGTAGATAAGAGATCAATCAAAGGACTTGTAGGCATGCATATAAGCATAACCAATGAACATAGACACTGGGGGATAGGGGTATGCCTGGGAGGGAAGGGGGGCAATGGGGAGATATGTATAAAATTAATAAAAAAATGTGTAAGACATATGTAGTATGGAAAGTGGCTTTCAAAATAAGACATATAATATGATCTCAATTTTTGTGGATTCTATGTTTATATTTATAAAGTTTGTGTATGTATATGTGTATGTATGACACATATTTATGTAGATATATTTATGTGTGTATGTATATATTAAAATGATGGTAGTAGGCTTACAGATAAACATTATAAATTCTTTATAATTTTCCCCCAAATTCTCATAACACATATTATCTTTGTGTTAGAAGTTATTAAAAATAAAATTGCTCATGTGTTATCAAAAAAAACTAATGAACATTAACTAATGAACAAAAACAGATCCAGAGATAGAGAAACATTGATCAGAACGTCAAACCTAAGGGAAGGTTGGGGAGAGTAAGGGTAAGAGGGAGAGACCAACCATAGGACTTGTATACATACATATAAGCCTAACCAATGGACACAGACAACATGCAGGTAAGGGCATGAATGTGGGGGCTGAGGGTAATAGAGAAATAAGGACACATGTAATACCTTAATTAGTAAAGAAATTTTAAAAAATAAAGCTTTTAAAAGTTTTAGAGAAAAAAAGCTTTGGTCCATTAATACTATAGAATAGTATGCAGCAGTAAAAAGGAATCTCTTCCCCTTTGAGACATCATGGAGGGATCTGGAGAGTATCATGCTAAGTAAAGTAACTCAGTCAGAGAAATAAAAGTATCACATGATCTCACTCATTTGTGAAATCAAAGTTACAAAATAATCTGATGAACAGAGTGAATCCAAAGGCATGGAAGCATGAAACAGAGGAAAGACAGAGGAAAGAATCTCAGAGGGAAGGTGAGTGAGTGTGGGTGGGTGGGAGGTAATCAACTAATGACCCTGTATGCATATATGCATGTCCCATGGACACAGACAATGGAGAGTTGAGGGCCTGGGGCAGGGAGTGTGGGCAGGCTAGAGGGGGTCAGTTGGGAAAAAAGAGGGGTATATGTAATACTTTCAACAATAAAGATTTTGTAAAAAAGAGAGAGAGAGAGAGAGAGAGAGAGAGAGAGAGAGAGAGGCTATTCAAGAGAAATGAATACATTTTTCCACACAACGACTTTCCACAGAATGCAAATGTTTAGAGCAGCATTATCCATAAGAGCCCAAAGGCAGAAACATCTCAAATGGTTGTAAAGTGAATAAATATGTGGTATAGCCATACCATGGATAAACAATATAGAACCTGACTGATAGATACATAAAAAAACAGACTGACAGTTATCAGAGTGCAGGGGGTTTGGGAGGCTTGGTGAAAAAAGGTGAAGGGAAGAAAAAAGTACTCCAAAATTCATAGCCAGAGAACAGTATGATGATTACCATAGGGAAAGGGGAGTGGCGGGGGGGGGGGGGACGCGGGGTAGAAGAGAGTAAAGGGATAAATGGTATGGAAAAACTTGACTTTCAGTGGTGAATACACAATATGGTGTACAGATAATGTGTTGTGGAATTGTGTACCTGAAACCTGAATCATTTTAATAACCAATTTCACCCCAATAAATAATATAATTAAAAATAAATAAAATGAAAAGAAATCCTGATATATGTTACAATGTGTATGAGCCTCAAAAAATATGCTAAGTTATATGCAATTACCCTGAAAAGACAAATCTGTAGAGGCAGAAACTATATTACTGGTTGCCTGGGCTGTGGGTGGATAACAGAGATTTCTGAAACTGGGCATAAGGGCTTTTTTGGGGATGATGGAAATGTTCTCAAATTGTATTGTGGTAATAGTTGTAAAACTGTAAATTTACTAAAAGTCATTGAATTGTACAGATAAAATGGATGGTTTCTATGGTATGTAAATTACAACTCAATAAAGCTATTAAAATATATCCTCTAATGGCTTCTTACTAGACAGAATTAGGTCTAAATCCATATCACCATCTGAACCCAAAGTCTAAGCCCTCTATCCCTGTCCTCCCAGGACAATAAAGGAATGACTTGCCAAAAGACTTGTGTAGAGGAAATAAGAAAATAGATTTCTAACTGAGTTAGTTGATTGAGGTCCCCAAGAAGAATAAGAGGGTTAGTAATGAAAAAAGAGATTGGGAACTCATTGCCCTTTTGGATGATTATCTACTATGCTCTTCAGGCTTAGTATCAAATGCCTATCCTATCCTCTGTCCAGCAACTGGGTAGTTTGGTTTAAGATTAAATCTAAGTATGTAAAAGGCCCATCCTTTCTGAAATCGACAGAATGGAAATCATACTAGATATGGCTTAAATGCATGTGTGTGTGCGCGCACGTGCGCGCGCGCGCACACACACACACACACACACACACACTTCCTTCTCTGTACATTTTCCATGAATCAAGTAGACAAAATAATTTATTAACTAAGTACCGTTTATCCAACAGTGTAATGGATCCTGTGTGTGATCTGTGAGTGCTAGATTTGATCAAATAATTGAATTGCTACTCCCTCCCCTGGGAACTGACCTTTAGGCTATTTTAATGGGCATTCCCTTTCACTTAGACCACATTCCACTTGCTAGTACCATTATCTCTCCCTTCTGGACTTTCTCAGGATCTGGACCCACTCAGAGAGTTCCCTGCCTAAAAAGCCCTCCTAAAGACCTTTTATAACTCTGATTCCCCTTCCCTGGGTGCTAGGCCATTTTGGGGCTCAGCCCAGCTGATATCCAGATGATCTTATAAATTTATAATTCTTTACCCCTTTGGCCTCGTGTATTCCTCCTTTGGCAACCCTAACAACGAGAAGACCCCTTCCTTCAAATAAAAATAATTGATTGTGATCCAATATAGAAAACAGACCAAGTCATAACTGTTGAGTTGAAGTGGAAGCACGACCCCCAGAGTCCTTATTCTCTCTTCAAATCCAACCCTAGCTAACTCTACCAGAGTTCATTTTGACATACCTCCCTGGCACTCCTAGGGCTCCTCAGAACATTATTTGCAAACTTTCAATCAAATCCATGTTCTTCATTTCAGAACTGAAGAAACAACTGTCCAGAAAGGGAAAGGAAATAGCTGAATAGGAAGCAGGTATGGTCAACTGAATCCTCTAAATGTAAAGATTTACACATAAAGGAAATTGAAACCCAGAGGATTATAAACACAAGAGCCTTTTAGAGACTGGCACTATATCATATTTCTCTCTGTAAATTCCACGTCACCTATCATACTTATTTGGCCATCAGTGGGGATCAAAAATTATATTTGGAGGGCAAAAATGAATGAATATAGGTAGTAAATCTCAGATACTGCTTATAATTTTAGTAGAGTCAGAGAAAAAGACATTACCATGGGTGTGTGGGGAGAGATTTTATTCATTTAGTTAACATTCACTAAGAGTCTATAAGTGCCAAAAACTGGAAAGGAATTAGGTTAAGAAAGTGGTACAGCCCTAGCTGGTTTGGCTCGGTGGATAGAGCATCAACCTACAGACAGAAGGGTCCTGGTTTCAATTCTGGTCAAGGGTTCATGCCTGGGTTATGGACTCAATCCCCAGTAGGGGGCATGCAGGAGGCAGCCAATCAATTATTCTCTCTTATCATTGATGTTTCTATCTCTCTCTCCCTCTCCCTTCCTCTCTGAAATCAAATAAAAATGTATTTTTTAAAAGTGGTACATTTACACAATGGAATACTATGCAGCTGTGAAAATGGAATCTATTACCCTTTGAGACAACATGGAGGGAGCACCACTTGAAAGTTTAAGGAATGTATGGGCAAAATAGACCATTGTGGGATTTGTGGGATAAGATCTGGAGCATAGTGTTGGAGTGCGGTTGGGATTGGGAGGAAAGACTGGGCTGGGCATGTGGTCAGAGTCAGGAGTAGGGAACGGTCAGTAGTGGGAGAATCCACTCCTAAGACATTTCCCACTTCAAATTCTGCCACTGGTGTATGTGAAAACTACATATGAATGTGTATATTTCATGGTTTGTGCCAGGGGAGGGCAAGGAGTGAGGCGGTTGGCTGTCAGTTTGACTTAATCAGGTATTTAGGTGATATTGCCATTATTCCTGCTACTTTTGCACAGAAATATTATTACTATTATTTTCTAACAGAAATAGGTGGCTCTGTTTATACCTTCAAGGAATTTAATGATAGAAGAGTCAAAGAACTGCAAATAACGGTTAATCAGATTTTAGCATTTGTTGAAATGCCTATGCCATGTGAATAGGAAAATATATTTTCTCTTTCCTTTATGTTACCAAAGATAAGTTACCTAACCTCTATGGCCTCAGTATCTTTTTCTGTAAAATGGGGATAATTCTTACCCCAAATTTCCATTAGAAAGATTAAGTATTAAATGAACCAAGACTGAGTGGAGGAATGGGGGGCAATGAGGGGATAAGGACACATGTAATACCTTAATCAATAAAATTTTTTTTAAAAAATGAGCCAAGATCTTTGAAATTAGTAACTGTCCAACAAATGTTACCTCTTTTCTCCAGTTCTTCTAGCAATCCCTTTGCTTCTTCCTTCTTTCAACCTCCCATGCATGTTTACTTGTTCATATGTGTACATCAAGTAAATATATGTAATACTTTCCCTATTCCAAATTCTTAAACCAGGTATAACCTTTGATATTACTGTAAAATTGTCAAAAATCAGAGTAATTTAAATCACTTTTGGTACATACATATCTAGAATTTTTAAGTCTTCTTGGTGGATTGACCCTGTCTCATTATGTCATATCTAACTTTGTCCCTAGGTATTTTCTTTGATTTGAAATCAACTTTATCTAATACTAATATAGCTGCTCATGCTTTCTTCTGATTACTATTTGCATGGCACCTTTTTTCTATCCTTTTTACTCTGAACCTAGTTGGTCACTATATTTTAAGTAAATTTATTGTAGACAGCATATAGGTGGGTCATGTTTTTTAAGTCTACTTTGTCTCTTAATTGGTATATTTAGGCCATTTATATTCAACATAATTATCAATTATGTATGTTGCTGTGGTTTTTTTGTTGTTGTTATTGCTGTTATGTTAAGTATAAGTCTTCTGTGTTGTTGTTTTTGTTGTTGTTGTTGTTACCTGTTTGTTCTCTCTGTTTTTAGTTTTCCTGTCTTCTTTCTCCTGCTTTTCTGTGGGTTACTTGTACATTTTTTCAAATTTCATTTTTGTATAGCCTTTTTAGTGTTTTCTGAATTATATACATATACATAATTTATCAGTCTTCTGATGTCATTTTACTAGTTCAAGTGAAATATAGGAACCTTATTTCCCTTTTAAATGCCTTTATACTATTTACATATGTCTTAAATATTTTCTCTACATAGATTGAGAACATGAAATGTGATAAAATTTGATCCAATCCTAAAAGAGAACTTGAAAGGAAAATATATTCTGTTGTATTTACTCATATTTTTGCCTACTGCATTCTGTCTTTCAAGAATTTACTTTAGCCCTGGCCAGTTTGGCTCAGTGGATAGAGTATTGGCCTGAGGACTGAAGGGTCCCAGGTTTGAATCAGGTCAAGGGCACATGTGCAGGAAGCAGCCAATCAATGATTCTCTCTCATCATGCATATTTCTATCCCTCTCTCCCTTTCTCTACCTCTCTGAAATAAATTTTTTAAAAAGAATTTACTTTAGTCATTCTTATAGGGTAGACCTCCTACTGATAAATTCTGTTTCCTTTCACCTGAGAATGTCTTGACTCTCTCTATTCTTGAAAGAAAGATATCAACCTATTCTAGGTTGATGATTCTTTTTCTTCAGCACTTGAAAAATATTGTTCCTTTTCCCACTGGCTTCTTTTGATGAGAAACCTTCTGTTATTCTGTTTTTCCTCTAAAGTTATAGGTAAGATGTTGTTTCTCTTTGACTGCTTTCAAGAAGATTGACTATGAAATGTTTCATGTGAATTTCTTCGGGTTTGTCCTGATGGTGTTTGTTTAGCTTCTTGAAACTGGAGGTTTCTGTCCTTTACTCAATTTGGGAAGTTTTGATCCACTATTTCTTCAAGTACTTTTCTAGTCCTGAACTCTTTCTTCTCTCTTCCTGAGACTGTTGACATGAATGTTAACATAAATGTAACTGTTAACATGAATATAAATAGTCCCAGAGATTTGGAGGCTCTGCTCAATGCTTTCTTTTTAATCTTCTTCTTTTTTGGGGGAAGGGCATCTAATTTCCCTTCGTTTTTCAGATTGGGTTATTTCTATTGTTTTATGTTTAAGCCATCTGATTCTTTTCTGTTTCCCCCATATTTCTGTTGAGCAAGATTTTAGACAATGGATTATTACTCAACCACAAGAAAAGATGAAATACTGCCATTTGCGACAACTTGGATGGACTTTGAAAATATCATGCTAAGCGAAATAAGTCAGACAGAAAAAGAACCATATAATTGCACTCATATGTGAGATATGAGCCTGAAAGCAATAAATAAGCAAACAATAAAAACAAACAAACAAAAACAAATGTACAGACATCAGTATTGTGGTTACCAGAAGGAAGGGGAGTGGGAATGAGAACCAGGTAAAGGGGGTCAAATATATGGTGATGGAAGATTATTTGACTTTGGGTGGTGGGCACACAATGCAATATACAGATCATATATCATAGAAATGTATACTTGAAACCCATATAAATGTATTAACCAGTGTCACTTTAATAAATCTAATTAAAATATTTTTGGCTATATTTTTTCAGTTCTCATATTTCTATAAGATTCTTCTTTATTGAGACTTTCTTTGTTGAGATTTTCTACTTATATGATGAGATTTTCTATTTTATCATTTGTTTCAGGTGTGTAATTACAATTGCTCATTGGAGCTTTTTAAATGACTGCTGCTTTAATTTCTTGCCAGACAATTCTAAAATCTATGCCATCTATGCCATCTCTATGGCATGTATACTTTCTCTTGTCATTTAAGTTGATAACCTTGGTATGGCATGTGATTTTTTTTTAATTAAATTTGAACACTCTGGAATCTTTTAAAACGTTTGTTTTTGCAGGCCTTCTCTTACATTGTCATTTTGAAGAGAAGGAAGCCAGTAAATGTCTAGGTTCTCCACTAAGTAACTGGCTGACATCCAGGTTGGTAGGGGTTTCTTGTTTACTGCTGGTTGGGATGGGAGTCAACCCTCTCTCTAGGCCTTTGATGATCGTATACCACCTAGTACTGGTAGAAATTACTGGTTTAAAACTGGTTGGGTGGGACCAACTCCAAGATGGCGGCATAGGTAAAAACCTACACTGCTGCCTTGCACAACAATTTCAAAACTGCAACTAAAAGACAGAACGGATATCATCCAGAACCACAGGAAAGCTGGCTAAGTGGAAAGTCTACAACTAGAGGGAAAGAGAGGGGCTCACAGAGACCCAGAGGAGCTGCAAAAAGCTGAGGTACAGAGACACGCGCGTGGAGAGAGCGGGTGCCGGAGAACCTGACTGGCTTTCTCTGGTGGGAGGGAGACAGAGACTCCCAACGGCATTGAATCCCTTATCCTACGACACTAAACCCCAGGTCCAGCTGAAACTCATACAGGGGGAGTTTGGACTGTGAAAAGGGAGAAGTGCACGGAAATTTAGGGGAGTCCCAAAAGGGCAAAAGTCTGGTGGCACGCACAGCACTGCGCACAGAAGACCGACTGCTGATTGTGCCGCTGGCTTTCACAAATGGGCGGGAGACAGAGCCTCCCAACTGTGCCATTCTAACTCCACTAAGCCCCAGTTAGAGTGCAGGGGAGCCAGAAAGGCAGCAGTCTAGAGGCACTGCCAGAGCTCACGCCCACAAAAAGGGATCGCTCCAGCAATTACCCAGTCACATGAGACTCAGGGGCGGTGGAGGGCGGGGCCGACTGGAAGGCAAGGTGGTCTGTTAAGCCCTGACACTCCACCCATCCTAAGCTCAACAGAGAGGCTTTTGCAGTTTTGCAAGTCTTGTATAATAAGGCTGAATGCAACACAGAAGTTCTCCTGGCATAGTGAAAATGCGGAGACAAAGGAAGAGATCACAAACAAAAGAAATGGAGGAAAACAAATGACTGGATATAGAGTTCAAAGGTTATAAGGTTTTTCAAGAATATCCTAGAAAAGATGGATAAAGTTAGTGAGACCCAAGAGGAGATGAAAAAGAACCAACTAGAGATGGAAAAGGACCAACTAGAAATTAAACATACACTGACTGAAATAAAAAATATTATACAGAGACCTAACAGCAGACTAGAGGAAGGCAAGAATCAAGTCAAAAACTTGAAATACAAAGAATCAGAAAACACTCAACTGGAAAAGCAAGAAGAAAAAAGAATCCAAAAATGTGAAGATAATGTAAGGAGCCTCTGGGACAGCTTCAAGCGTACCAACATCAGAATTGTGGGGGTGCCAGAAGAAGAGAGAGAGCAAGATACTGAAAACCTATTTAAAGAAATAATGACTGAAAACTTCCCACATCTGGTAAAAGAAATAGACTTACAAGTCCAGGAAGCACACAGAACCCCATATAAAAGGAATCCAAAGAGGACTATACCAAGACACATCATAATTAAAATACCAAGAGCAAAAGACAAAGATAGAATATTAAAAGCAGCAAGAGAAAAACAGTTCATTACCTACAAGGTAATTGTCAGCTGATTTCTCAACAGAAAGGATGCAGGCCAGATGGGAGTGGCAAGAAATATTCAATGTGATGAATAGCAAGAACTTACAACCAAGAATACTCTATCCAGCAAAGCTATCATTCAGAATTGAAGGGCAGATAAAGAGCTTCACAGGTTAAAAAAAAAAAAAAAAAAAAAAGCTAAAGGAGTTCATCAATTCCAAACCGGTATTATATGAAATGCTGAAAGGTACTCTTTTAGAAGAGGAAGAAGAAAAAGGTAAAAGACAAAAAATTATGAACAACAAATACATATCTATCAACAAGTGAATCTAAAAATTAAGTGAATTAAAATTTTATGAACAGAATAAACTGGTGAATATAATAGAATCAGGAGCACAGAAAGGTAGTGGACTGATAATTCTCAGGTGCAAAGGGGTAAGGGATGTACAGGGAGAGACTGGACAAAAATCATACACCTATGGATGAGGTCAACGGGAGCGAGGTAAGGGTAGAAAGAGGGTGGGAGCTGGGTGGAGGGGAGCTAGAGAGGGGAAAAAAGAGAAACAGATGTAATAATCTGAATAATAAAGATTTAATTTAAAAAATAAAATAAAATAAAAAACTGGTTGGGTAGAAGTCATACACTCCATTTGATTTTCACTGTGAGGGATCATTTTTCCTTGCTCCCAACTGTTCCTTCTCTTGGAGTTGGGCAGGGGCTTCTTTTAAATCTAGTAAAAGTTTAGGCTCTATATTTGCATATCTAAGCTTCTGATTAGCTACATTGTTATTATGACAGCTGGCTTTTTCCTGCACTAAGTTATCTCACTCCCTATCTCCTGGTGCTTTTGCAGAAAAAAATTGAAACATGCTACTTCTCCACCTCTTCTAAGACCCTCTATGCTATGGGATAGAGTAGGAAGACCCCGGTGACTGCATGCATATTGACTGGGTTCCTGTCAAAATCTAGCATTTCAAGCTGTTTGGCTCTGGAAAAGTTAATTAAATTTTCTGAGCCTCTATTTTTCCAGTTGTAAAGGAGGTATAGGAAGCTCTCAGGTCTCTTGCTGAAAGGAGCAATAGGTCAAAGTGCTGGACTCACCATGGATTCAATAAATAATAGTTCCCTCCCTTTTACTCCCTTGCAGAAGTAAAGATAAAACCCTTCCAAATTTCAAAAAAGTCAAGGTGCACCCCCATAAAGTGGGAGTCTCATTCTAGGTATAGACTCCAAAGGTAAATTTAAATCTCTTCTTCCTAAGTCTTATTTATTAAATTGACACATTTTATATCCTCCCCTCTTTTTCTCTAGGTTCCTGGAAAACATTAAAGGGAGACAGCTGAACCTATGTCACACTCAAAATTGAGGGTGGAAGCTGGAGGGGGCAGTGCTCTGGCAGAGGAGGGCAGGTAAAGGAAGGCCTTTTGCCCAGGCAGTCCACTTACTTGGCGCTTTTGTATTCTGAGCAAGGACAACTCATCGCCTAGCCAAAGTCACAACCAGAGAGAAACCAGGGAGGGGTAGGCACCAGGCAACTCCCATTTTGCTTGCTTGCCCTTCACCTCTGGCACCTAAAAGCAACTGCTGCGATCTTACTAAGTGATGCAGAACTCCTCCCCAGTCTCCATTGCTCCCATCCCCCTTTCAGAGCACAGGATATGAAAGGGAAAAAAGTGATGAATGAGTGGAAAGCAAATACACACGCGGGAGTCAGTGTTCGCCATCCTCCCAATTCCGGCCTGCTGGTATTCCTCAGCACTCCCAGCGGGCAGTCCTTGGCAACAGCCACCAGCCCCAACGCGCTAGACTGCTCTCAAAACGCTCACCTTAGCTACAGGTCTTGAAGTTAAATGGGAGACTGAAAAAAATCTCGATACCTAAAGATCAAGGAGCCTCATACACCTTGGGGCCAACAAACACTGAAAAAAATAATGGGTCCAAGAATAAAACTGTCTTGGATCAACACCTCCCCTCCACCTCACCCTACCGCCGTACTCCCCATTTGGCTTTCTCTGCCACACCTGCTTGCCACATCTGGTGAGGTCTCTTTCCGTCAGTGACTCTGTTTCTCTGTCTTTCTCACTATATATAATCTGTCTCAACTCTCCCAGTCTCCTTCCCATCCTTGAAATTCCTGGTGTACGGGCTCCTTTGCCACCTCCTACCCTCTCAGCAAGAGCCCAACAATAGATACTTTATAAGGTAATTCAGTCTTCTACCTCAGGAAGCGAATGTGATGGGGGGGGGGCGGGGCCGGGGGGAGGAACTACAAAGGGGCCTTGGAGGCGCTACAACGTTCCACTTACCTGATCTCTTTAATGCTTTCCAATTTGCACATTATTTCTTGCTCATCTGCCATGCTTTTCACTTTCAATTTCACGTCCCGAAAAATGTACAAACACACTCATCCAGGGATACAATAGACACAAAGTAACCACCTCCTCCCAGCATGGGGCTCTGAGTCTGTGCAGTAGGGACTCGAAGAAGGCCTGGGAGCTGTAGTCGCAGCTCCAGGGTCAGTAACGCAGAGTCGGAGCCTGCAGGACTACAAATCCCAGAAGGCCAAGCGAGAAACCCTTATTTTTTTCCTGCAAACGCACTTTAAATCAATTTGTCACAGATAATTATGGCAAAGGTTCTGAAGAGTGGCAGAGAATGGTGACATTATTTGTCTGTCCCATCCGCGGAAATACTTTGAGGAAAAATTATCCCAGAAGGCAGCAACTGGAAAGATGAGAGATATACACCCCTCCTGGGGCTCTCACCCCTACTTACCCAGTAAAGGATATCAGAAGTTGCTAATTAATGAACACGGACTGGAGATAAACCCTGCATGGGGATTCACTTTGAGAAGTATTTAGTCCGCTGCCTCGAAATAAGTGGGTTTGGTAGTTAGATGCAGATGAAGTGAGGAGGTGGGCGGGGAGGTAGGAGGTGTGCGGCTGCTAAAACTGGGGCGTGAAGTGTTGACTGTTTTTGGCCCTACCTCCATTCCGCAGTTACTGAGCTCAGATTTTGGGGGAAGTAGGGAGGGAGGTGAAGATAAATAAAAGCAAGCCATTGCCTTTGAGGAGCAGGAGGGACAGAAAGGTAATTAATTAACTATATTACACTGTGCTGCCATAATATAGGAATTAATAAGTTGTAACCTGAAAAAGAATATGCAAATAGGTCTCTAAAAGTGACTGTGAATTTGCCATACAACTGGGGAGGATGAACTTCCCAGTAGAGAACTTAACACATATATCAAGGAAAGGACAAGCTGGCCAAGACATCTGGAGTATACGGTTAATATATAGGGTGTGCAGGGGGGAAAGAGAAGTGAGAGATATATCTAGAAAAGGTAAGTTAGATAGAGCTAGATTGTAAAAGACCTTGAATGTCATGCTAAAGAGTTTAGACTTAATCATATAAGGCACATATTCCTCCAATACACAGTTATTAATTGCTTACTACATGTCAAATAATGCCAAGTTATTTAATGTTTCCAAAGAAAAGTGCTAAGTTTGGAGGGATGTCTTAGGGAGATGATTCTAGAGGCAAAATGGAGAATGATTTAGAGGAGATGAGAACAGGATATGAGAGTACACACAGGCCCAGGGAACTAGGCTTTGGACAAAAGGAGAACTCTGACTCACTCCCAATTAAAGGTGAATGGAAAATTCTCTGATTGAACTTGCACTTATTTTCTGGGCCTCAGTTCCCTCACCTAAAAAATATGGAATTAGTTAGCCTCCGATGATGCTGAATATAGGACTTAATATATTAAGTGGAACATGGAGAAAAATTAGTGGAACATGAGTCTCAGGCCATTCTGAGTGTCCACACTGATTGTAAGAGCTTTCTAGGGGTGGAATTGAAGCCCTTCTTTTCTTTAGATCTCAGATATGATAACTTTCACAAGGAAATTCTCCCTGGTTTCTAGCCTAACAATTTCCTATTGGGCTTTAATATCCCTGTGCCATTAGTAGCCATTTGAAGACTATTTAGTTGGGTTGTCATAGACCGTGGGTCTGAGCTACCCTAACCATGAAATCCAGAGCCAAGAACTGGTCCCAGACCTGTCCTATAAAAGGAGGGGTAGGGAACAAGTCTGGTTAAGTGCCTGGCATGTATTAGCCACTGTGAGGAGAGCTCAATGTACTAGTGTAGTTCCTTATTTCATCCTCACAACCACTCTTAAGGGAATAAGTAGATTCATTCCTTTTCAGTGGCTCAGAAAGTGGCTTGGCCAAGACCATATAGTAAGTTACAAAGCTAAAGCCTGGGCCCAAACTGAACCAAGTTATTTGCAAATTTAAAAAATTAATATATATTAAAAAATATGGAGACTAAAAGTAAAATGAGGCCTTAGATGTATATATTTATGTCAAATATGAATTGCTTTACAATATGAGTTAACTTTGGTTTGAGGAGAAATAGAGGGTATGTTTGGAGATGTGTGGGAAGCAATTTAGGAATGGCCTATGAGGTTTTAGAACTGATGTCTCTTCTTCCACTATCTACATCCTCTTAGAATATTTACCTAACACTAAGTTCACATGCCTGGTAAGGATCTAGATGTGGCTTTGTATCTGTTTAAATTTAAACATGTTAATAGCTTTACAATCTGATTATAAGAGTAATTTGGAAAATATATTGTCTTTTAAGCCTCACCAAAACTCTATTTCACAGTTGGGGGATCAGGCCAAAAGAAGGAAAGACTTATTCAAAGTCACTCAGCATGATGGACACAGAAACAGCACTCCTAAATCAGAGCCCTTTGCTCTTTTCATAGCTCCACACAGCCTGTTCAGTCTGCTACTGCCTCCATGGAATCCAAATGCCTCTGTTACATCATCCAGATGGTACACTCTAATACATGGAACCTTCCAAGGGCCAAGTTATGTCCCATGGACATTAAAGAGAGATGACAGTTAATGTAGCAAAAGGGGCCTCAGAAGGTTTGTGCTATTTGTAACAATTAAGGTGTCTAATTAAGGAAAAGGTTCATAAGCCTCTTAGCTTCCATGATTTTGTCTTGGCTCCTTGACCTCTTTAATAACAGTGCTTGTTTCTTTTTAATTTCTTTATTGATTAAGGTATTTCACATGTGTCCTTATCCCCCATTGTCCCCCCACCCCCCACCATGCCCTCACCCTCCTGTTGTCTGTGTCCATGCATGCATACAAGTCCTTTGGTTGATCACTTCCCCTTACCTCCACCCTCGCCTACCTACCCTCTGAGGTTTGACGGTCTGATCGATTTCCTTGTTCTTGCCAAGTTATAAGAAGCCAGGCTAATAATGAGAGGAAGGAAAATATTCCAAATAATAACAGGGGAATAACTGAGACACATCTTTAGCGGGGCCAGTACCACTGTGTTTTCTGAGGAGGGCGTCATTGGGGTCTTGGCCTGGGCCATGCAGCTGCAAGATCAAAATATGGCAACTTTGAAAGATATTACCAGGTGACTAAAGTCAATCAAAACATATAGAAAATTACTATATACATTAAAATAGGAGCAGCAGCATGAGCTGAGAGAAAGATGAAACCAACTCAAGTGTATGGAACAGAATCTTCAACTCTGTATGAAAAAACTGATATTAAGGTCCCTGAACACAAGAAGAAACATCTCCTTATAGGTGTATCCTCAGATGGAGGGTTTTGTGGCACTATCCAGTCCTTAGTTGCTAAATAGATAAAAAGTGAAGTGGCTATGCTCACAGCAGCCAGGAAAGCTGTTGGAATTGGTGATAAAATTAGGGGTATACTTATGATTAGTTTCTGGTGACAGTCAAAGAGTGGGAAGAAACCCCCCGAGTTTTGTAGATGTATCAATTATTGCCCTAGAATTATTACATTTTAGATGTGAATTTGAAGAAGGAGCTATCATTTGTAATTAAGCTGGGTCTTTCATCTCTCACAAGACAGAAGAAAAGCTTATTTTTTCTCTTAATACTATTGCAAGTGCTGAGAGTATGAGTATCCACAATGACATTGATGCTGATGTGCTACAAAATTACCGGCAATACAGTTTAGCCAACATTGTGAGATGATTGAAAACTTGACTTTGACTTTAAACTGCACCCACCAAGCTGTCAGCACAAAAGAGTTTATTGAAATCATCTCCATTGCTACAGCTCTGGATAAATGAAAATAAATTGTCATCCTCAGATAAGAGATAAAGAAGTAAAATTCAGGCAGATTATTTTAATTTTAGTTTACTGTTTATCTGGTCAGAATAAATTATTGGTTCATTATTTTAATTACTGAAGACAGGAAGATATTTATAAATTATCTTATAATAAACAACTTACAATAAAAAAAAGATGGGGAATAAAAGGAAATCATTGCCTTGGCCCTTTCTCTTAAGCAATGCCTAAAATAATATATTCAAGCCATGATGGTATCATTCTTATAATAAGTGTTCAATAACTTTCAATTGATCAGAAGTCAGTAGTAGATGAGAAAATATTTTGGAGTTGTGCTTCACTAGGATATTGTAATGCATTATTTTATTAGAAAAACTGATTAATTTGAAGTGGTAATAAAAATCTTACTCCTATAGAGATCAATATTATCCTTGTTTCTAAGAAACAGGTAAGGATGGCAGGCTATGTTGGGGTGAATACTATTATAATGGAAAGAATTAGCAAAGAGGAAGACAGCCAGTTTCTTGTCGACATGATACTCACAAGGAATATATCAAGATTTAAAGAGTACAGTCCAGAATATTTGAATTTATATACACTGAGTGGCCAGGTTATTATGACCACCTGACATTTGTAGGCAAATTAGCAGTACACTGCATCGTATAGGATATTGAAGCCGAAGGTCTGTTCGAACACCTTTGCTGTCTGCAGTTACCAAGATAAAACGTCTCCAATTTGCACAGGAACACAAAGATTGGACAGTCAAGCATTGGAAAAAAGTTATGTGGTCGGATGAATCACCTTTCCAGTTGCACCATGCAGATGGCAGAGTGAGAATTTGGTGGAAACAGCATGAAAGCATGCACCCCACATGAATAAGTACAACCCTTCAAGCTGGTGGTGGCAGTGTTATGGTTTGGGGCATGTTTTCCTGGCATGATTTGATCCTTTAATTCATGTCGAACAACATCTGAATAGCACAACATACCTAAGTATCATTGCTAATCAAGTTCATCCTATCATGTGATGGCATATACCAATGGAGATGGCTTCTCCCAACAAGACAATGTGCCATGCCACGGTGCTCACATTGTGCAGGAGTAGTTTCAAAAATATGAGGGAGACTTTACCTTGCTTAGGTGGCCCCCACAATCACCAGATCTCAATCCAATTGAACATTTATGGGATGAAGTTAAAAGAACCACCAAGCATCTGGTTCCCCAACCATCAAATCTCACAGAACTGGACAGTGCTATTCATCAGGCATGGTGTCAGATTTCTCACCTCACCTTTCGACATCTTGTAGAGTCAATGCCAAGAAGAATCGTTGCAGTATTGAAGACAAAAGGTGGCCCAAGGAAGTACTGATGGGATGGTCATAATAATCTGGCCACTCAGTGTATATGTCACTGTGTTTAAATAATAAACTGAACTAAGAGAGGAAGTAGAGCTGCAACAGCTATCAACCTGAATTGCTTGCAAAATACGTACTAATTTCTCAAGTTATGTCTCTTAATTAGCATTTCTAAGAGAAAAATGAGCCAATGTTTTTGAGTCATTCAGCCAAGAAATATTTATTGTGAACATATTATATCAGGCACTAAGCTAGATAGCAGATCCCATAGTAGATATCACATACAGAATCTGCCCTCACCAAACTTGTAGTTTAGTTGGAAAGGCCAGTTGATACAAAGATCAAACACATTAATATATAGATTTGTACTGGGGCAAGAATGAAAACAAGGAAACCAGTGAGGAGGCTATTGCAGTTATATAGGAAACAGATGAGGGTGGCTTGGATTAGAGTAGTACCAGTGGATATGAAAAAAAAATAGACTGATTGGAAATATAGTATTGGATGCAGAACTGACATGCTTAGCTTGCCAACAGGGCATCTCAAATGACTCCAGGATTTTTGGCCTGGACAATAAATTAGTGCCATTTACTGAGACAAGAGAGACCGGAGTTAGTATCTCCCACCTGTAGTGCATGGAAAAACTGAAGATCAGAAATGGTAACTGGCCTGCTGTGGTCAACTAGTAAATTAGGGGCAGAGGCATTTAATCCCATTTTCATACTAATCCAGAAACTTCCATGTTCAATAACCCTTCACTTAATCTTGCCAGTAATTCTTATAGTGTTAGGGAGGAGTAATTGAAGCTTTACCCAAGATTCCCCTAGTAGATGGAAATTATAGATGATTATATATACAGAAATTTGAACCTGTCTATCTGGATTGTGCTAGGTATTTTCAGGCAATGTTTCAGCTGTTATTCTTGCTTTTTATGGCTTTGTGTCAATGAACTTTCCAGCTCTTCTATCCTTCCACACTTATCCAATATCACTGACCTAGATCCTCCATTGCAAAGGTCTGGGTATAAAGAAGAGATGGCAAAGTAAAAGAGCCCACCCCAAGTGTGTAAACCCTATTGTGAAAACTCTAATATAAAAGTAGCCTAGTATATGCCTATTGAATTTTCTTAGTAAACAAACATTCACCAACTTTCTCCAGCCCATAAGTGAGAAGAAGACACACTGACTGCTGAGCCCAAGACTTTGGATTAAAATCTTAGCTCTGACACTGCCTCCCTGTCTATCTTTGGGAAGTCCCTTTCCCTACTAAACCTCATATTTCTCATCTGAAATTATAGGATGGACTCCCTATTGTCTCTTGTAACTTAAAATATCAGCAGAGGTTACTAAATTTAAAGCCCCTTTTTCTAAACCAAACAAGATTGAACCTAGGGCTCTCTCTGGTTTGTATCCCTGTGTCATCCATCTCCCCAAGCCCCAGTAGATGTGTGTCATTTAACCCATCTGACCTTGTCTTTTCTTATTTATCTTGTTCTAAAGGATGCATGCAATTTCTCATTTCCTTGAACTTTCTCCTTATGTTCTGGATCTCATAGCACTTGCATTCTGACCAGGAGAGGTGAGAAATCATGTGAAAAAAAAACTGTTTTTGTGGTATTTATTCCTTAAATAATTGTTTGCAGGTTTTGTACATATGTATGATTCAGCTTCCATGAATAGGCAGGCCAAGGAAGCAGGAGAGCTGTATTGAAGAAGTGATTGGCTGCACCATTAACCAAACAAACACTGAAGAAACTGGGTCTCAGTTTCTTCATGTGAAAAATAACATCACATCAGATGAAGAACTAGAGGGTCTGCTCTAGTGCTGACATTCTAAAATCATATTTTTTTAAATCAGATATGCTTTAAAAAACTCATCAATTTACTGGTAACATTTGTTACCAATCATTTTCTTATTCACGTCTCACTCAGAAACACTCAAACGGGAGGAAGAGAAGGCAGGAGACCTTGGTTCTCTATCTAGCTTTGTCATTAACCCCCTGTGTGACCTTTTGCAGGCCTGTTCCCTTCTCTAGGATTCTGTTCCCACATTTTTAACACAAAGGAATTAAATTAACTGGTCTGCTATTCCAGCTCAGTCATTTTGGGACCCTATGGTTGTGTAATTTGGTATCTTTCAGGATTGCTTGGCAGATAAGCTGTATACTTAATGTTGCTAACTCCTTGGATGTCACATAAACTGGTGATGGCCAGGATTTTCGAAGACATGTGTTCACCTATGTATGAGTATGGTTAATGTTGAGCAACTGCCTTCATTTATTTATTTTATTTTGCTGCAACCTGCCATAATTTTTTTTTTGCATCTATGTTAGCAGAGCAGCATGCGGCTACTGGGATCTTTCTGAGTTGTTGCCCAGGGAGATAACCAGAGCCATGTTCCCAGGGTGACATCATACTAAAATGGGGTTCCTTTCTTTGGCTTTCAAGCCACAACACTGTCCTTACTGTCTTCTTCTCTGAGTGCATTTATCGTTTTTTAACTCCTTTTATTGCTCCTGATTTCAAAATAGAAGCAATCCTCAAGGTACTAACTTCAAATCCCATTTCTTCTGCTTTCTCCCTAAAAAAAAACTGACAGTACCCTCCCTTTTCCTTCAATTCTTACCTCTTTAAGGATGACCAAGCTGTGTGTCTAGCTGCAAAGAACTTTTAATCCTCATTTCTAACTACCTACTTTATATCACCAGTACTGAATAAGGAGCTGGGCTTCTAGAAGGACTGCCTATTGGCAGGGTTGCCTCACATCTTTCCTAATCTAGGGCACTTGAGAACAATCCAAATATCCTTTGTCCCCATCATAGAGTGGAAAAGCGATACTGTGTAAAAAAGCACCTAAAATGATGGCTGAAATATACTAAGCATTTGGTACCATTAATACTTTTCACCTTCATCTGCATTTTCCCTAATTCTCAGAGTTGTTTGTGCCCCTCAAATTAGTGAACAGAAACAGGAGTAGAGCATGAAAAAACATAAACAAGTTGTGATTTAAGCTTTATCTCTGACATTTGAGAAGACAATGACAGAGACTTCTGTAAAAATCTAAAATTGTTTCACTGTCATATTTCACTTAGCATAATGCTCTTCAGTTTCATCCATGCTATTGCAAATGGTAAGAATTTCTTCTTTTTTACAGCAGTGTAGTATTTCATTGTGTAGATGTATCACAGTTTTTAATCCACTCATCTGCTGATGGGTATTTAGGCTGTTTCCAGATTTTAGCAATTGTAAATTGTACTGCTATGAACATAGGAGTGCATATATCCTTTCTTATTGGTATTCCTGATTTCTTGGGATATATTAGTATTCTTAAAAATGGTATTGCTGGGTCAAAAGACAGTTCCATTTTTAATTTTTCTAGAAATTCCATACTGTTTTTCACAGTGGCTGGACAAGTCTGTATTCCCACCAGCAGTGAAGGAGGGTTCGTTTTTCTCTGCATCCTCTCCAGCACTTGTCCTTTGTTGATTTGTTGATGATAGCCATCCTGACAGTTGTGATTTAAGCTTTATGTCTGACATTTGAGAAGACAATGACAGAGACTTCTGTAAAAATCTAAAATTGTTTCACTGACTGTCAAATTTCGCTTAGCAATTGTACCTCATTGTTGTTTTGATTTGCATCTCTCAGATGATTAGTGACTTTGAGCATGTTTTCATATGTCTCTTGGCTTTCTGTATGTCCTCTTTTGAAAAGTGTCTATTTAGGTGCTTTGACCATTTAATTATTGGATTGTTTATCTTTCTTTTGTTAACTTGTATGAGTTCCCTGTAAATTTTGGAGATTAAACCCTTATCAAAGATAACATTGGGCCGAGACCGGTTTGGCTCAGTGGATAGAGCGTCGGTTTTCGGACTGAAAGATCCCAGGTTCGATTCTGGTTGGGGGCATGTACCTTGCTTGCGGGCACATCTCCAATGCGGGATGTGCAGGAGGCGGCTGATCGATGTCTCTCTCTCATCGATGTTTCTGACTTTCTATCCCTCTTCCTTCCTCTCTGTAAATAATCAATAAAATATATTTTTAAAAAAGATAACATTGGAAAATAGATTCTGCCATGCAGTGGGTTTTCTTGTTTTGTTGATGGTTTCTTTTGCTGTAAAGATATTGCTGGGACAAATGTATGCTATTTTGGAGCCTATGGATTCTTCTGAGATTTTTATGGTTTCCCATATTACATTTAAGTCCTTTATCCATTTTAGGCTTATTTTTGTGTATGGTGTAAGTTGGTGGTATAGTTTCATTTTTTTTTGTAAGTATCTGTCCAATTTTCCCAAAATTTTGTATTGAAGAGACTGTCTTGACTCCATTGTATGCTCTTTCCTCCTTTGTCAAAAGAATACCACATGATCTCACCCATTTGTGAAATATAAAGAACATTATAAACTGATGAATAAAAATAGATATGGAGGCAAAGAAGCATCAAACAGACTGTCAAACTACAGCAGGAAGGCTGGGGAAGGTTGGAGAGGGGAGGTAAGAGATCAACCAAAGGACTTGTATGCATCCATATAAGCATAACCAATGGGTGCAAGACACTAGTGGGGGGGATGAGGGCATGTGCAGGGGGGTAGAGGAGGTGGAGGAAAGTCAATGGGGGGAAAGGAGACATGTGTATTACAATTTGTAATACTTTAAACAATAAAATAAAATTTAAAAATTTAAAAAAATCTAAAATTGGATAGGGCAGCATATGATGTGCAGGTCAGAGCCATTGCCTCCCCTGAATCCAGGGCAAAAGCAGCTTTAATTATATTAGAGGTTTAAAAGAATAATAAGTTGTAAAGTCATGGTAATAGACAACCTCAAAGAAAAATATGGACAGATCCAACTATATAAAAATAGAAACTGTACAATGAAAAGTGACATTCATAAAATAAAAATGAAAACAGACTGGGAAAATATAAATAACTCCTATGTCTTGGGATTTTCTTACCTAGGACTTGGTTGCATTTTAAACAGTGGATCAAATCTTAAGAAAAAGGAATAAATGTTATTGAAAGTAATATCAAGCATCAGTAATAAATTGAGAGATGAGTAGAAAGGCACATGTCCCTTCCATGAGCCTTCAAATCTCATTATATACAGGTTGGGGCAAAAATAGGTTTAGAGTTGTTTGGATCAAAAATAGCACAATAGAGATCTGATGATGGCAGCTCGCAGGACAGAGGTGAGGAAGAGGTTGTGAGTAAGGGGGTGAAAGGAGAGTGTGTAGATGTGTGTGGTGTGTGTGTGAGTGAGTAAGAGACAGTTAAATCAGGCAGGAGTAGCAGGGGCTGGCAGACCAGGCTCTCCTGAATAGGGAGCACCAACCACCGCTGTGGACACTCCCTGGTATTGTGGGACTCAGGCAAAGAGCCCACACCATCTTGAAGGGGAGAGCGACTTCTTCTAGAAACTCATCAACACTACCACCCAGACAACCGTTGGACACTGCCCATGACCCAGAAACCACTCCAGACAAAATCCTGCTGCCCCACCCACAGACCTGTAGACCCTAGGACCTCCACCTCCAAAGGTGCACACTCCCACAGCAGTAAGTGCAACTTCCCTCCTCCCCAGTGGCAGACCTCCAGAAACCACAGTCATGGGTTACCAGCGCACAGGCCTCGTGACCCCATCACTCCACAGGCAGCTCTTGGGAGCCTATGTGAGCCCCCACTGGGTGTGATATTATATAAACAAGGGTGCACTGCCCCAGTAGAAATTCTGAATTCACTCATCCTAGATACCTGCCCACAGACACCTCAATATCATGGCTTCAGTACCAGGGCCCCTCAGAGTGCATCAGTGAGCCACACTGGCAAATGCACTGACACAGTTGTGATTTTCCAGAGGGCAGACATCCTGAGCCCATAGCTCCACAGGCCGCTGTTGGGTGCCACTGTGAGCCCCCACTGGGTGCTACCTTATACAAACAAGAACGCACTACCCTGCAGTAGAAATTCTGAATTTTATCTTCCTGGATACCTGTCCAAACACACCTCTATCATGCTGCATCATATCTAGGGCCCTTCAGAGTGAATCAGTGCACTGCACTGGCAAATACATGGTTGGTGCCCTTGTGAGCCACCAGTAGAAGTGCATATATCCAACCATGGAGGCAACAGCAAAACTAAGACTTCCCACCCCACATCTACAGAACGCTGGACATCACAGTGGTGTGTTTCCAGAGCACAGGACTCCTGAGCCCTACCACCCTGACAGATGGCTGCTGGGTACCTCCGTGAGTTCCCATTGGGCATGTGTGATTCCAACCAAGAGCGCAAGGCAGCAAAAATTGGGACATACCCCTCCCTGGCTGCTGACTTTGGGAAACCGCACTTGAGCTTTTCCAGCTTGCAGAATTACCTCAAGAGAACCAAAATATCTCAAGCAGGGAGATACGCTAGATTATCAAGCCCAGGAGAACTGAGAGATCACACCAATAGCACTATCCCTAAAAGAAACTGGATAGCAAAGCAGTTTGAACTAGGACACAGAAACAATTAAAATGTTACCATAAAACATGGGGAGATAAAAAAGCAACCCCCAAAGAAAAGAATAAGAGAAATCACCAGAAAGGGAGTTAAGTGAAGTGGAGACAAGTAACATGTCAGAGAAAGAATTCAGAGTAATGGTTATAAAGATACTCAAAGAGCTGGATGACAAATACACACAACTCAATGACAAATACACACAACACAATGAGAATTGTAAGAAGCTGAAAGAGAATGTCACAAAGATGAAAAGGAACCAAGAGGAAATGAAGAATGATATAGCTGCAATAAAAAACACAATGGAAGGCTTAAACAGCAGTCTAGACAAGGTTGAGGACCACATCAGCAAATTAGAAGACAAGGTAATAAAAAACACAAAAACACAGCACCAATTGAAAAGAAAACTTAAAAAGCAAGAGGGGAGCCTAAGGGAGCTTTGGGAAAACACAAAATGGAAAAATATCTGCATTATAGGGGTACCAGAAGGAGAGGAAGAGAAGCAACTAATAGAAAACATGTTTGAAGATATAATAACAGAAAACTTCTCTTATATTGGCCAGAAAAAAAAAAATTATGCAAGTCCAAGAAGCACATAGAGTACCAAACAAGATGAACCCAGAAAGATCAACACCAAGACACATCATAATTAAACTGGGAAAAATCAATGACAAAGTAAGAAACTTAAAGGCTGCCAGAGAGAGTCAGAAAGTTACCTACAAGGGACCTCCCAGAATATTAACTGGTTTTTCAACAGAAACACACCAGGCCTAAAGGAAATGGAATGAAATATACAAAGTGATGTAAAACAAGGTACTGAATCCAAGAATACCATACTCAGCAAGGCTATCATTCAAAACTGAAGGTGGAATCAGGAGCTTCACAGACAAAAAAAGTCTAAGAGAATTTATTACCACCAAGCCAGCAATGCAAGAAAAGCTAAAGAGACTGCTGTAAAAAGAAGAAACACAAAGGCAAAAAGAAACACAACATTAAGAATAAAAATGATGACAAACAAGTACTTATCAATAATAACATTAAACATAAATAGATTAAAAGTTCTGATCAAAAGACATAGGGTAGCTGAATGGATAATAAAACATAATCCATATATTTGCTGTCTGCAAGACATCCACCTCAGAACAAAGGATTCACACAGACTGATAGTGAAGGGATAGAAAAATTTTATTGAGGCAAATTAAAATGGAAAAAAAAGCTGGGATTGCAATACATATATCTGACAAAATAGACTTCAAGTTAAGGCCATTGCCCTAACTGGTTTAGCTCAGTGGATGGAACATCGGCATGTGGACTAAAGGGTCTCGGCTTCTATTCCAGTCAAGGGCATGTACCTTGGTTGCAGGCACATCCCCAGTAGGGGGTGTGCAGGAGACAGCTGACCAATGTTTCTCTATCACCGATGTTTCTAAATCTCTATCCCTCTTCCTTCCTCTCTGTAAGAAATCAATAAAATATATATTTTTAAAAGTAAAGGCCATAACAAGAGATAAAGAAGGCCACTACAGGAGCAACCAAATACATAAAACAACTTCAGGAAGATATCATGGGTGAGATTGATAGCAATATAGTCATAGTAGGTAACTTTAATACCACACTAACATCACTGGATAAATCCTCAAAACAAAAACTCAGCAAAGAAACAGCAATCTTAAATGACTTACTAGAACAGATGGACTTAATTCAGAATATTTCACCCCAAAGCTACAGAGCATACATTCTTCTCCAGTGCACATAGCACATTTTAAATGATAGACCACATATTAGGACAGAGGCAAAGTCTCTTCAAATTCAAGAGGTTAGAAATTATAACAAGCAACTTCTCATATCACAATGGCATAAAACTAAAGAACAATTGCAATAAAAAACAATGAAAAAAATCCAACACTTGGAGGCTAAATAGCATGCTATTAAACAGTGATTGGGTTACCAAATAGATCAAAGAAATAAAAAGCATCCTGGAAAATAATGACAATGAAAACACAACAATCCAAAGTCTATGGGACAGAATAAAACCAGTCATGAGAAGGAAGTTCATAGATCTACAGCCTTACAATCTCCCCTCCCCCCACCAAAAAAAAAACACAAGAAAAATGGTAATAAATTATCTAACCTTGCAACCTAAAGAACTATAAAGAAAGAAACAAGAAAAGCCTGCAGTAAACAGAAGGAAAGAGATAATAAAGATCAGAGCAGAAATAAATGACATAGAGACCAAAAAAAACAAAAAACAAACAAACACACACACACACACACACACACACACACACACACACACAATACAAAAGATCAATTCAACCAAGAGCTGGTTCTCTGAAAGGATAAACAGGATTGAAGAACCTCTAAGAAGGCTCACCAAGAAGCAAAGAGAGAGGACCCAAATTAAAAAAAAATCAGAAATGAAAGAGGTGAAGTAACAACTGACCCCATTGATATACAAAGGATTGTAAAAAAATGCCACAAACAACTCTATTTCAAAAAACTGGACAACATCGATAAAACGGACACATTCCTAGCAAAAGACAAGCTTCCAAAACTCAATATAGAAGAATAAAAATACCTGAATAGGCCAATGAAATTGAAAGAGTAATAAAAAAACTTCCAGCAAACAAAAGCCCTGGATCCGATTGCTTCACATGGGAGTTTTACTGAACATTCAAAGACTAAAACCAATCCTTTCCCAACATTTTTTTTTCCAAAAAAATTCAAGAGGAAGGCACACTTCCAAGTTTTTTCTGTGAAGCCAGCATTACCTTAATCCCAACATTAGAAAAAGACATCACAAAGGAAGAGAATTAGAGGCCAATATCCCTGCTGAACATAGATGCTAAAATCCTCAACAAAATTATAGCCAACAGAATCCAGCATTATATTAGAAAGATCATACACCATAAATAAGTGGGATTTTTTACAGGGTTGTAAAGCTGATACAATATCTACAAATCAATAAAAATGATACATAAATAAACAAATTGAGAGACTAAAATCACATAATCATATCAATTGATGCAGAAAAGTCATTTTTGACAAAGTACACCAATTTCTGATAAAAACGCTCCACAAAGTGGGAACCGAAGGATCATAACTCAACACAATAAAAGCCTTATATGACAAACCTACAGCCAACATCATACTCAATGGGCAAAAACTAAAATCATTTCCCTTAAGAACAAGAACAAGACAAGGATGCCCACTTTCACCACTTCTGTTTAACATAGTACTGGAAGTGCCTGCCACAGTAATCAGACAAGAAGAAATAAAGGGCATCCCAACTGGAAAAGAAGAAGTAAAACTGTCCTTATTCACAGATGACATGATATTATAAATAGAAAATCGTAGACTCCATCAAAAGTTATTAGACTTAATAAATGAATTTGGCAATGTAGCAGGATACAAAAATAATGCCAATAATGACATTACAGAAGAGAGATTAACAAAACAATCCGATTTACCATTGCACAAATAAAAATTAGATACCTAGGAATAAACTTAACTAAGGAGGTAAAATAGCTCTACTCAGAAAACTACAGGACATTGAAAAAAAAAAGATAGAAGAAGGCATAAACAGATGGAAGAACATAGATTGGTAGAAACATCATTACAATGTCCATTCTAGCCAAAGAAATCTATAGATTCAATGAGCTCCCATTAAAATACCAATGGCATATTTCACAGACCTAGAACAAACTCTCCAAAAATTTATCAGGATTTAAAAAAGACTCCAAGTAGCTGCAGTGATCCTGAGAAAGAAGAACAAATTAGAAAGCATCTCAATACCAGATATCAAGCTGTATTCAAAGCCACTGTTTTCAAAACTGCTTGGTACTGTGCCGAAACCTGCTGGCAATCGAACAGTACCTGATTGAGGGGGTGAGGATAAGAAAAAGACAGGCAAGAAAAGATGGGGTTGGGAGGTCTGAGACTTGAGTCTGCAGCCCCGAGTTTATTTCCAGCATAGTATTTAAGCTCAAGCAGAGGAGGGGGTTACACAAATCAGGTACGTATTTGCAAACACAGTCACTGACCTTCTAAGTAATCAAGACCTTGCAAGATCTTGCACATAGGCATCAACATTTTTTCAGCCAAGCTGTTTAGTTATGTCTAAACTCTGCATTCACATCTCCATTTAATAATTGAAGGGTGAGAAAGCAGAAAGCTATGTCTAGACTTTGCATTCAGAATTCTTGTTTATTAAACTGAAGGGTGAGAAAGCAGAGAGCTATGTCCAGAGCCTGCTTTCAGGTCTCTGGTACCCCTGTATTCCCGGGGCAGCTCCCCACAGTGTCTGTACTGGTATAAGAACAGACATCTAGATCAATGGAATAGAATAAAGAACCTTGAAATCAACCTTAACCACTATGCTCAATATTTGACAAAGGAGGCAAGAACATACAATGGAGTGAAGACAGTCTCTTTAATAAATGGTTCTGGGAAATTTGGTCAGACATATGCAAAAAGAAGAAGAAGAAGAAGAAGAAGAAGGAGGAGGAGGAGGAGGAGGAGGAGGAGGAGGAGGAGGAGGAGGAG
>JAAGEH010000013.1:1437124-1467102 GCA_011751065.1 Lasiurus cinereus
AAAAAAAAAGAAAATGGAACTGAAACATTTTGGTTTTTATAAGTATATTTCTAGCCTACAGAGGCAAGATTTTTTAAAGAACAGAATCATTTGAGAAATGGCAGCGAAATAGACAGATGAATCTGGAGCCTTGTCGCTGGGCAGAAGGAGAGAGAGCAGCTGAGAGTCACACTGGGAGTGTTTGTTGGCAAGTTAAGTGTCAGCTATCCTCCAGGAGAAGGTGGGGGACTGCTGGACAGGGCTCCCCTCACCAGGCAGCCCACTGCCATGGGGTTTTTGTCTGTCTGAGCCACCAGCATGAATGCGGAGACCGCACCATCTTGCAGAGGGAGGTGGATGTCTGCGGCGGTCTAAAAGCTGCGGCTGAAGCACCCACCGAACAGCCAGGGAACCCAGAACACTACTCTCTAATCGGCGCAGACAAACAGACTCACAGGAGCTCCACGTGGCACACAGAAAGGTCAGATTTCGCCTGGTCTAAGGTGAGGTTGCCTGTCCCACAGAACAGAGACGCACACACTGTGGGAACCGGGCTGCAGGAAAGCTGCATCTGGAGCATTCCGCGGATGTGGGGCGAGGCATGATCCCTAAGTGTGGAAGAGGACTCTTGGAGCTGTTGACAGAGAGGAGCTCTAGAAAACAACTCATTTTAATCTGAAGCAGAGAGTTATTACAGTGTCCAGCTTGGGAGTTATTACAGTGTCCAGGCTGTTCGAATCCCCACAAACCGGTTTTGAGTACCACAGAGTAGCAGGATCTAAGTACAGCCTAGAGAGGTCCTGTGCTCAGTCTCAGAGGTCATTTCCGAAATGCTGTCACCCAATGGATGATACACAAATTGACTCTCGCATAACCACAAAAGAATAAAGAGATCAAAACACACCACAGCAGTGGAACACAGGGAACAGCAATATCCTCCCTACTGGGAAACAGGAGTGCCAAGCAAAAAAATAGTGGAAGTGAATGACCTTCACTACTGCCCATTTCATTTTTTTTCTTTTTCTTTTTTTAAATTTTAATATAATTTAATTTTTTTATTTTATATTTTTGCATATTTAATTAAATACTATTTTTTTCTTTTCTCCTCAATTGATTTTACCTTTTTAATTATTACAGTTTTGTTTTCAACTAGTATTATTACTACTACTATTTTACCTTTCTGGGAAAAAAACAAGTGTCATTTTGTTTTCTCTTTATTTTACTTCAGGATTAGAGTTTTACATTCTATTTTCATCTTTCCTTTAGCATAATTTTACTCTATATCAACACAACCTTTATGCCAACACTCTCCTCCTAACTTTTCCCATTTTGTTGTCGTGTTTCTCTTTCCCTTTTCCAACTTTATATTCTCTCTATTCTTTCTCTTTACCTGGTTAAAATTTCAACCCACTTATATATATAATTTTAAATCCCCTACTCCAAGTTCATACAAACCTCTCTTCTTGTCTTCACTATAAAAAAGTTGTTTTCCTCTATGTCTTTTTGTTACCGTTTGCCTGAACGGTGATTATATCGATTTTTTGTACTTTTTCGTGAGATTGTTTTAGCTTATTCTACTGGTTTTATTTTGCTTTTTGTTTGTTTTGGTTTGGTTTGTTTTTTACCTCTCTTTCCCTCGCCTCCCTTGATATTAGTTGTTATTTGTAGTTTGTATTAATCTCCAGGTACTGGTTGCCAGCATTTGTTGGGATTAGTGGCTGTTCTATTGGGCTTTTCTCCTCACATCTATATTTTGTTCTCCTTTTCTCTCTTATAGTCTTTCTTTTCTATCTGACTTCTTTTCTCTTTCTCTCTTCTCTCTTTTCTTCTTCTTCTTCTCCTTTTTATTTATTTTATTTTATTTCCCTTCTCCCAATTTTATTTCAGCTCTTCTTTCTTTTCTTTTTTCCTCATTTTCCTCTTCTTCTTTCTCTACTTACTTCTAATTTGTCTTTCATTGGTGGTCACCTTATTTCTGGTTATTAACATTGTGAATACATTTCTGTTCTGTGCCTTGTGTGTTGTACCTGGTCATGTTATAGTTTGTGCCTTTGAATCAAAGTAGGAAACAGAACTACATAACCAGACAGCCAGAAAAGAAAGACCATGGGCAGACGAAAAAACAGGCCACATACGACAGAAAGGCAGATATCAGCAGAAAAGGAAATAAATGAAATAGAAGCAGAAATAAGCCTACCAGAGAAAGAGTTCAGAGAAATGATCATAAGGTGGATGAAAAGAATGGAAGATCAAATTAACAATGTGAGTAAGATCCAAGTGGAAATGAAGAGGACCCAAGAGGAAATGAAGAAGAGACAAGAGGAAATGAAGATGAAGCAAGAAGAAATGCAGAATAATAAAGAAGAAATGAAAAATGACATCACTGCTATAAAGAAATCAATAGAAAGCATCAAAAGTAGACTAGAAGAAGCATAGGACCACATCAGTGAGCTAGAAGACAACTAAGGAAAAAATATCCAAGCACAGCAGCTTCTAGAAAAAAAATTAAAAAGCAAGAGGAGAGCCTAAGGGAACTTTGGGATAACATGAAACAAAACAACATCCATATAATCGGGGTTCCAGAAAGAACAGAAACTGAGCAAGGAATAGAAAACCTGTTTGAAGAAATAATGACAGAAAACTTCCCTAATATAGAAAAGAAAAACCCCACATGAATCCAAGAAGCGCACAGAGTCCCAAGCATAATGAACCCCCAAAACCCAACACCAAGGCACATTATAATTAAATTGGAAAACACCAATGACAAAGTAAGAATATTAAAAGCAGCTAGAGAGAAATAGAAAGTTATCTACAAAGGAACCCCCATAAGACTAGCAACTGATTTCTCAACAGAAACTCCTCAAGCCATAAGGGAATGGAATGAAATATAAAAAGTCATGCAAAGGAAGGGTCTGAATCCATGAATACTGTACCCTACAAGGCTTTAAATCAAAATTGAAGGTGGAATCAGAAGCTTCACAGACAAAAAAGGACTAAGGGAAAATATTACCACCAAACCAGAAATGCAAGAAATGTTAAAGGGTCTGCGGTAATAAAAAGAAATAGGAAGCAAAGAAGGAACTCAGGGGCAAAGACTAATAATAACTTTAAATGTAAACGGATTAAAAGCTCCAATCAAAAGACATAGGGTAACCAATGGGATAAGAAAACATGATCCATATATTTGCTGTCTATAAGAAACCCACCTCAGGAAAAGAGATGCACACAGATTGAGGGTGAAGGGATGGAAGATGGGTATTTCAGGCAAATGGAAGTGAAAAAAAGCTGGGGTTGCAATATGTATATCTGACAAATTAAATCTCAAAGTGAAGGACATAACAAGAGATAAAGAAAGACACTTCATAATACTAAAGGGAAGAATTCAACAAGAAGAAATAACTCTGGTAAACATATATGCACCCAATATAGGAGCACCTAAATATATAAAAATACTCTTGGAGGATATTAAGGGAGAGATTGACAGCAATACAATCATAGTAGAAGATTTTAATACCCCACTATCACCACTGAACAAATCCTCTAAACAAAAAATTAGGAAAGAAACATCAATCCTAAATGACTCACTAGACCAGATGGAATTAATTGACATCTTCAGAACATTTCATTCCAAAGCCACAGAATATATATTCTTCTCAAGTGCACATGGGTCATTTTCAAAGATAGATCAAATGTTGGGTCATAAGAAAAATCTCTTCAAATTCAAGAAGATAGAAATCATATCAAGCATTTTCTAAAACCACAGTGGCATAAAACTGCAAATCAACTACAATAAAAACAATATAAAGAAATCAAGCACATGGAGCCTAAACAGCATGCTATTAAACAACGACTGGGTAACTAGAGAGATCAAGGAAGAAATAAAAAACATCATGGCAACAAATTATAATGACAACACAACAATACAAAATTTATGGGACACACTGAAAACAGTCTTGAGAGGGAAGTTCACAGCCCTACAATCCTACTGAAAAAAAAAACCAGGAAACAATGGTAATAAATTTCCTAACCCTACAACTCAAAGAGCTATAAAGAGAACAACAAAAAAGCACAGTGTAAGCAGAAGGAAGAAAATAGAAAAGATCAGAGTGGAGATAAACAACATGGAGACCAAAGAAACAATTCAAAAGATAACAAAACCAAGAGCTGGTCCTTTCAAAGAATAAACAAGATTGATTGACCTCTAGCCAGGCTCACCAATAAGCAAATAGAGAAGACCCAAATAAACAAAATCAGAAATGAAAGAGAAATAACAACAGACCCAACCAAAACACAAAGGATTGTTAAAAAATACTATGAACAACTCTATCCTAACAAATTGGATAACCTGCAAGAAATGGACATATTCCTAGAAAAATATAACCTTCCAAAACTCAATCAGGAAGAATCTAAACATCACAGTAGGCCAATAACTATGGAAGAAAATGAAGCAGTCCTCAAAGAGCTTCCAGCACACACACACACAAAAAAAGCCGGGGACCAGATGGCTACACAGGAGAATTATACCGAACATTCAAGGAAGAATTAAAACCTATCCTCCTCAGACTATTCAAAAATATTCAAGAAGAAGGAACACTTGAAAACACCTTCTATGAAGCCAGCATCACCCTAATACCAAAACCAGATAAAGACAACACAAGGAAGGAGAATTATAGGCCAATATCTCTCATTAACATAGATGCCAAAATCTTCAACAAAATTCTAGCATACTGGATCGAGGAGTACATCAGAAAGATCATACACCATGACCAAGTAGGATTCATCCCACGAATGCAGGGATGGTACAATATCCACAAATCAATAAACATGATATATCACATAAACAAATTGAGAGATAAAAATCACAGTCATATCAATTGATGCATAAAAATCATTTGACAAAATCCAACACTCCTTCTTGATAAAAACGCTCAGCAAAGTGGGAATAGAAGGATCATTCCTCAACATATAAAAGCCATATATGATAAACCCACAGCTAACATCATACTCAATGGGCAAAAACTAAAACCATTTCCCCTAAGAACAGGAACAAGACAGGGATGCCCACTCTCACCTCTCCTATTCGACATAGTACTGGAAAAATTAGCCATTGCAACTAGACAAGAAGAAGAAATAGAAGGCATCCAAATTGGAAAAGAAGAAGTAAAGCTGTCTTTATTTGCAGATGACATGATACTGTACAGAAAAAACCTGAAGGACTACATCCCAAAACTAATTGACTTAATAAATGAATTTGGCAATGTAGCAGGATACAAAATTAATGCCAGAAAATCTGTGGCATTTCTGTACACTAATAGTGAAATTACAGAGTGAAAGACTTAAAAAGCAATCCCATTTACCATCGCACCAAAAAAATTAAGATACCTAGGAATAAACCTAACTAAGTTTGTAAAAGACCTATATGTAGAAAAACAGGACACTGAAAAAAGAGATAGAGGAAGATGAAAACAGATGGAAGAGCATAGCATGCTCATAGATTGGGAGAATCAAAATCATTAAAATGTCTATGCTACCCAAAGCAATCTATAGATTCAATGCACTACCCACTAAATGCCACTGACATATTTCACAGACCTAGAAAGAATTCTTCAAAGATTCATCTGGAATGAAAAAAGACCCTGAATAGCCATAGCAATCGTGAGAAAGAAGAATAAAGTCGTTGGAATCTCAATACCAGATTTCAAGTTATATTACAAAGCAACTGTTGTCAAAACAGCCTGGTACTGGCATAAGAACAGACATATAGACCAATGGAATAGGGATATCCACCCAAACCACTATGCTCAATTAATATTTGACAAAGGAAACATGAACATATAATGGAGCCAAGATAGCCTCTTCAATAAATGGTGTTGGGAAAATTGGACAGATACATGCAAAAAAATGAAACTGGATGACCACCTTACACCAAATACAAAAATAAACTCAAAATGGATACAGGACTTAAACATTAAAGGGGAAACCATAAAAATACTAGAGGAATCCACAGGCAGCACAATCGCAGACATATGTCAAAAGAACTTCCTCAGTGATACTGCTCCAAAGGCAATGGAAGCTAAAGAAAAAATAAACAACTGGGACTACATCAAAATAAAAAGCTTTTGTACAGCAAAAGGAACCATCAACAAAACAACCAGAAAGACCACTGTATGGGAGAATATATTTGTAAATATTATCACTGATAAAGGATTAATCTCCAAAATCTACAGCCAATTTATTCAACTTAATAAAAGGAAGATAAATGATCCAATAAAAAAATGGGCAATGGACCTAAATAGAACCTTTTCGAAAAACGACAGAAGGAAGGCCATGAGACACATGAAAACATGTTCAACGTCACTAATTATCTGAGAGATGCAAATCAAAACAACAATGCGATACCATCTCAGACCTGTCAGAATGGCAATCATCAACAAATCAACAAATGACAAGTGTTGGCAAGAATGGGGAGAAAAAGGAACCCTTGTACACTGTTGGTGGGAATGCAGACTGGTGCAGCCACTGTGTAGAATAACATGAAGTTTCCGCAAAAAACTAAAAATGGATCTCCCATTTGACCCAGCAATCCCACTCTTAGGAATATATCCTAAGAAATTAAAACACCAATCAGAAAGGATTTATGCACCCCTATGTTCATAGCAGCACAATTTACAATAGCTACAATTTGGAAACAGCCTAGGTGCCCATCAGCAGATGAGTGGATCAGAAAACTGTGGTACATCTACTCAATGGAATTCTATGCTGCCATAAAAAAGAAGGAATTCTTACCATTTGCAGCAACCTGAATGGAACTGGAGAGCCTTATGCTAAGTGAAATAAGCCAGTCAATAAAGGAGAAACACCACATGATCTCACTCATTTGTGGATAATAAAGAACATTATAAACTGATGAACAAAGTGATAGATACAGAGGCAGTAAATGATCAAAAAACTGTCAAATTACAGCAGGAAGGTTAAGGAGAGGTGGGGTAGATAGAGATCAACCAAAGGACTTGTATGCATGCAAATAAGCATAACCAATGAACACAAGACACTGGGGTGTTAGGGTATGCCTGGAAGGGGTTGGTAATGGGAAGATATGTATACATATAACACATATATATATATATATATATATATATATATATATATATATAATCAATATTCAAACAAACACCAACAAAAGGACAGAGAGAAAAACAATATTTGGCTAGTGAAGACAGAGAAGAGAAAGGTGTGTATGGACTTGGAGCAGGGCAGTGGAAATTTGATATATAAGTAGGTGAAACTTTAACAGGGAGTAAAAAGAAAGAACAGGGAACATCTAAAGTAGAAAAAGGTAAGATAAACAAGGCAACAAAAGGGAAAATGTTAGTAAAAGAGTGATGGCATAAATATGGAGTTGAGATAGAATAAAATGATGCTAAAGGAAAGATAAAAATAGAAGATAGAACACTAATCCTAGAGTAAAATAAAGAGAAAATAAAATGACACTTTTTTAAGAAAAGGTAAAATAGTAGTAGTAATAATGCTGATTGAAAATAAAAATGTAATAATTGAAAAAGTAAAATCAAGTGAGGAAAAAAGAAAAAATTATTTTCTTAAGTAAAAGATAAAAAATATATATAATGTGCAGTAGTGAAGGTCATTCACTTAATCTATTTTTCTGTTTGGCATGCCTGTTTTCTAGTCAGGACAGTATTGCAGTTCCCTGGGTTCTACTGCTCCTCAGTGTTGTAAGCCAGTTCTGATTTTTAAGCAGGCAGTGTGTCCTAATTTCTTTATTCCTTTATTTGTGATTACACAAGAGTCAATTTGTGACTCAGCCACTGTGTGGCAGTGTTTCTGGATTGATCGCTGAGATCATAGTTCCTCTTTATACTGTGCTTGGATCCTGTTGTCCCTGTGGCACTCAATACCAGTTTGTGGGAGTGGTCAGCCCCAGAGCTGGTTCTCTGATGGTTACTCCCTGCTCTGATCCCCAGGTCCCAGAAAACAACTTTTCCCTGCAGTCTCCTAGGGTGTCCCCAACTGGGTGATCCTATGTATTGGACTATGCCATCAGAAGCAAGGATCTGAAGAGGAAAGAGCGCAAGTGCGTAAACTTCCCTTCCCCCTCATGTCCAAATAGCCAGCACACTTTTAAAACTCCCAGGCTGTCCCTCTGCATCAGATCAAAATTGGTTGCTTTCTAGAGATCTCCTCTGTTAACAGCTCTGAGGGCCCCCTTCCACATTCAAGGATCACGTCAGCCCCCAAAGCCACGGATCTCTCCAGGCGCAGACTTCTCCCAATTCTCCAGCTCCCACAGTTTGTGTGCTTCTCTGTCCTGCGGGACCAGAGATCTCACTTCATCCCAGGTGAAATCTGACCTTTCTGTGGTGGAATGTAGAGCTCCTCTGAATCCACATGTTTGTGCGAATTGAGGACTGGTATTCTGGGTTTTGCAGCTGCTCAGTGGGTGCTGCAGTTGTAGATTTTCAGGCTTCTGATAACATCCATCCTCCCCTTCAAGATCATGTGATCTCCATGTCCAAGCTGGCAGCTCTGGGAGGGAACCCAACAGCAGTAGGGGCTGCCCGGCAAGGAGAGCTCTGTCCAGCAGTCCCCCACCTTCTCCTGGAGTATAGCTGTCCCTCAACTTCCCACCAAACATTCCTCATGCAACCCTCAGCTGTTTCCTCTGTCTGCTCTGGGACAAGGCTCGGGACACATCCGTCTATTCTGCCACCATTTTTTTCATCTTCTCTAAAAATCTATGGCATTTTTATACACCAATAGTGAACCTACAGAAAGAGATATTTAAAAACAAACCTATTTACCATTTCACATACAAAAAATTAAGCTACCTAGGAATAAACTTAACTAAGGAGATAAAAGATCTCTATTTAGAAAACTACACGATGTTGTAAAAAGAGATAGAGAAGGACACAAACACATGAAAGAACATACCGTGTTCATGGATTGGTAGAATCATCATGATTAAAATGTCTGTATTACCCAAAGCAATCTATAGATTCAATGCATTCCCCATTAGAATATCAATGGCATAGCCTTAACAGGTTTGGCTCAATGGATAGAGCATCAGCCTGTGGACTGAAGAATCCCAGGTTCAATTCCAGTCAAGGGCATGTATCTTTGTTGGGGGCATATCCCCAGTAGGAGGTGTACAGGAGACAGCTGATCAATGTTTCTCTCCCATGGATGTTTCTAAATCTCTATCTTTCTCCCTTCCTCTCTGTTAAAAATCAATAAAATATATTTAAACTAAAATAAAATTTCTATTTTTTAAATATATTTTACTGATTTTTTACAGAGAGGAAGGGAGAGGGGGTAGAAAGTCAGAAACATTGATGAGAGAGAGATATCTATCAGCCGCCTTCTGCATGCCCCCTTACTGGAGTTGTGCCCGCAAGCAAGGTACATGCCCCCCACCGGAATCGAACCTGGGACCTTTCAGTCTGCAGGCAGACGCTTTATCCACTGAGCCAAACTGGTCTCAGCTAAAATAAAATTTCTGATGGTTGCATAAAGAAAGAAACAATTGAAATAAATTAAAATAACACCAATGGCATATTTCACAGACCTAGAATGAACTCTTCAAAAATTCATCTGGAATAAAAAAAAAAAGACCCCAAATAGGCACAGTGATCCTGAGAAAGAAGAACAAAGTAAGAGGGATCTCAATACCAGATACCAAGCTATATTATAAAGCCATTGTTCTCAAAACTGCCTGGTACTGGCACAAGAACAGACATATAGATCAATGGAATATAATAGAGAAACCAGAAATCCAGCTGAACCACTATGCTCAATTAATATTTGACAAAGGAGGAAAGAACATACAATGGAGTGAATACAGTCTCTTCAATAATTGGTGTTGGGAATATTGGACAGATACATGCAAAAAAAATGAGATTAGACCACCAACTTACAACATACACAAAAATATTCTCAAAATGGATAAAGGAGTTAAATGTAAGATAGGAAACCATAAAAATATTAGAGGAATCCAAAGGTAACCAAATCTCAGACATAGGCCAAAACAATTTCTTCACCGATGCAGCTCCTAGGGCAATAGAAACTAAAGAAAAAATAAATAAATGGGACTACATCAAAATAAAAAGCTTTTGTACAGTAAAAGAAATCATCAACAAAACAAGAAGAAAGCCCACTGTATGGGAGAACATATTTGCTAACGTTACCTCAGATAAGGGTTTAATCTCCAATATTTATAGGGAACTCATACAACTTAACCAAAGGAAGAGAAACAAGCCAATCAAAAATTGGGCAACAGACCTAAATGGATACTTTTTGAAAGAAAACGTAAGGAAGGCCAGGAGACATATGAAAACATGCTCAAAATCACTAATTATCTGAGAGATGCAAATCAAGATGACAATCAGGTACCATCTCACACCTGTCAGTATGGCTATCATCAACAAATCAGCAAATGAAAAGTGGTAGCCAGGACATGGAGAAAAAGGAACCCTAGTGCAGTGCTGGTGAGAATGCAGACTGGTGTAACCACTGTGGAGAACAGTAATGGAGTTTCCTCAAAAAAACTAAAAATGGAATTTCCATTTGACCCAGTGATCCCGTTTCTAGGAATATGTCATAAGAAACTAGAAATACCAATCAAAAGGATATATGCACCCCTATGTTCATAATAGCACAATTTATAATAGCTAAGATTTGGAAACAGCCTAGGTGCCCGTCTGGAGATGACTGGATCAGAAAACTATGGTACATCTACACAATGGAATACTATGCTGCCATAAAAAATAAATTCTTACCATTTGCAGCAACCTGGATGGAACTAGAGAGCATTCTGCTAAGTGAAGTAAGCCAGAGAAAAATGAATATCACATGATATCACTCATTTGTGGATTACAATTAACAACATAAACCCATGATGAAAAACGGATCCAGAGGCAGAGAAGCATAGATCACTTGCTCAAACTTCAGAGGGAAGGTAGTGGAAGGTGGGGTAAGAGGCAAAGATCAACCAAAGGACTTATATGCATGCATATAAGTATAACCAATGGACACAGAGATCAGGGGGTGAGGGTGAAGGTAGAATTTGGGAGGTTGGGAGGCTATGGGGAGATAAGCACACATTTGTAATACCTTAATCAATAAAGGGAAAAAAAGAGTGAGTCAAATGTAAACTATGATTATTATGTGTTAATATAGCTCCATCAATTGTATAAATGTACCACTGTGGTTGGGGACATTCATAATGGGGCTATGCATGTGTGAGGTTGAGGGGTATATGGGAAATCTAATATGCTGTGACTCTAAACCTTCTCTAAAAATTAAAGTCTTTAGAAAGGCAACAACAACCAAAAATGATAAGAAAGGGAAATTTGAACACTATTTGATAGTAAGAAATTATTGTTAATTTAGTTGAGTGGTTGTGTATAGTTTTTTCAATAGCATTCTTAAATTTTACAGGTATTTGCCAACAAATTTCATGTAAAAAGTTATCATTGCTTTGAAATAATTCGGTGTTTTGTGGAAGAGTGGAGAGAAGAGTACATCTGTGCACAGATGACATTGGCTCTGTATTGACAATTGTTAGGTTGAGTGCTTGGTTTGTGGGGTTATTATATGTGTACTGTACTAATTTATTTACTTTTGGAATTATGAAAGTTTCTGTAATAAAAAGTTAAAAACAAACAAACAAAAATCCCTGTGGTATATTTACACAATGGAATACTATGTGGCTGAAAAAGGAGAATCTGTTACCCTTTGTGACAGCATTGATGGACCTGAAGATTGTTATGCTAAGTGAAATAAGCCAGTCAGAGAAAGAAAAATATTACATGATCTCACTTATATGTAGAATCTAATGAACAAAATAAAGTGAGGGAAAAAAATAGGTCCACTGGCCTGGATGCAAGGAACAGACTAATAGATCTCTGAGGAAAGGAGCTTGGGGGGCAGGGGATGGGAAGAGACTAACCAAAGAACATATATGCATATATGCATAGCCCATTGGCACAAATAATAATGTGGTGAAGGCCTGGGGTTGAACAGGGGGCTGGGTGGAAGTGGGCAAAGGTGTGGGAAATACTGGATATTTGTAATACTGTCAACAATTAAAAAATAAGCACCTTGCACTCTTTTGGATTGCTGAATTGTTGACTTTACCTTTATCTTTTATATTTCATGGTTGAAAGCAGGTTCAGGAACGCATTTTACAATCATGCATTACTAAATGTGACATGCTTTTCTGTGATCTGCTTGGCCTTTTTTCACTGAAGCAATGATATAGTGTTAAAGCAACAAGATTGCAAGAGATACTTAAAATAATTTTTTCCCATATTTAAGGTGGCCAAGTAGTAAATGAAAATGTTGGAATTTAATTATATCCCCATCTTTATATCTCACTTCCTTCCACAAAAAGAATTTCATGAAGTTTACAGAGATACACACATTGGAAAAAAAGTGATAAAATGAAAGAATAAATAGGAACAAATAGAAAATAAGTGCATAAAATATTATAATGCCAGTGATAGGGACAAAAAATAAATTAGTGCATAACTGCTAGTGATAGCTACAAATCTATCTCTGAGTTTCTTAGCAACCAAAGTAAGAATAATATTTCAAAATCAACCAGGCTTTTCATAGGATTCATAGAGGGTGAGAGAAAATCAGTTTCTTAGAATGCCCATGTCTTTAAAAAATTTTTTTTCAAGAAAATGACAGTGTAGATGAACTCATTCCCACACCCTTAAAGAAACATTGAAAAATATGCAAAACCATATAGAATCAACCTTGTCAGAATTCTGGAAAAGAGTCAGAGATTTAAAGCAAAGAAGAGAATTTCAATCAGGAAACTTTTTCTTAATTAAATTAATTGGGGTGACATTGGTTAATAAGATCATATAGGTTCCAAGATACATCATCTGAATATTGCATTGTGTGCTGACCAACCAAAGTCAATCTCCTTCCATCATCATGTATATGACCTCATTTACCCTTTACTACCTCCACCCCCTTCTCTCTGATGACCACTACACTGTTGTCTGTATCTGAGCTTTTGTTTGTCTTGTTTGTTCATTTGTTATTTTTAGTTTTATATAACAAATATGAATGAAATCATATGGTTCTTGAATTTTTCCTATCTGGCTTGCTATGCTTAGCATTATATTCTCAAGATACATCCATGTAGTTGCAAATGGCAATATTTCATCTTTTGTTATGCTGAATAGTAAGAAAATTTTTTGAGAAATTTTTGTAGGAAAGTTTGTGGAGTGTTTACATTCCCTCTCCCCACCTCCTACCCAGCTTGGCTATAGTCTTGAAGATAACAATAGGATTTGCCCAGTGGGACCTTTGTCCCTGGCTCCGGAAGAAGCACTACAGACCTTATTTGCAAATATTATATAGGTTCATTCTAATATCCTTAGAATGATATTTTTAACTTACAGACTGGTTTGATGTGTTCATTTCTGTTTTGCCTAACTTGGGATTCTGATGGGCATTGCTTAAAAACATTGTAAGATAGGCTAATGAACAAACCACAGATGGCTTGGGCAAAAGACTACTGAGATATGCAATAAGCATCCTGAATCCTTGGATAAATGACTAGGAGAGATTTTCCATGGGCATTTAGGGCATTGAAAAGTACCTGTGTATGTGAAGGAATTTAGAAAACCACACATATACATAGAGCATGATGCATGCTAAGAAAAAACTTGAAAAGACCTCAATCTTTCACCACCTTGGACTAATTTCTAGTTTCAATGCTTAAAAAGTGTAGTCTATGTGTTGAAGAAAGGGTTCAGCACACAGCCAATCTGAAAAAACAGAAGACATGAGTGTTTTCTGTTTGCTTGCTTGTTTGCATAGCTCCTGACATTTTCAGAAATATGTTCACATTAGGTAGAAAAACACTGAGAAACTTAAGCTTCAGTGGACACACACAAGAAGAAATATATCTCTGTAAAAAGAGTCAGGCAAAGTCACTATACAGACTGTGACAATTTTAAGAAAGACATAAGAGCAAACCGTGTGGGAATAATGATAATCTCATTTTCAGAATTATCACGTTATAATATTTAAATGTTCATTTATAAACAATAACAACAAATTATAAGGCATACGAGGAAACAAGAAAATGGGCCCAGAACAGAAAAAGATGGCAGCTGGCAGGACAGAGGTGAGGGAGAGGAAGTGAGTGAGGAGATGAAACGACAGTGTGTGGATGTATGTGGTATGTGTGTGAGTGAGTAGGAGACTGTTAAATCTCGCAGGAGCAGCAGAGGCTAGCAGTCCAGGCTCTCTTGGACAAGGAGAGACTACCACTGCTGAGGGGACTCCCTGGACTGCGGGACTCAGGCATGGAGCCCAAGCCATCTTGAAGGGGAAAATGGCTTTTCTTTAGAAACTCATCAACACCACCACCAGACAGGCCTTGGAACTGTCCGATGACCCAGCATCCACTCCAGCCAAAACCCTGCTGCCACAGCTGAGACCAGTGGAACCTGGGACCTCCACCTCCAAAAGAGTAAGTGCAACCTCTCCCTCCCCAGTGGGAGAACTCCAGACCATATTAGCACGTTTCCAGCATGCAGGCAGCCAGGGCACTCCACTCCCTAGGCAGCATATGGGAGCCATTGGGAGCTCCCACAGGTGTGATTTTGTACAGATAAGGATGCACGTCCCTGCAGTAGAAATTCTGAATTCCCTCTTCCTGAAAAACTACCCACATTTACCCCAGCAGCTCAACCTCAATGCAGGACCCCACCCCTTCATGGCGTGTCATCAGAGGGCTGCGCCAGCAAAGGCTCCTCCAAAAAGGAACAGGACGCCTGACCCCATCTATCCACAGCGCACTCTGGAAGCAGCTGTGAGTCTCTGCTGGGTGTGATTTGGCACAGACAAGGGCACCCTGCACCACAGTAGAGTTTCTGAATACTAGGAGAGATTTTCTGGAGTAACTACCTACATTTACCCCAGTGGCTCGACCTCAGTGCCAAGACCCCTCAGAGTGCTTTAGAGCACTGTGCCTGGCAAATGTACCCCACAGATGTGAAGTTCCAACATGCAAGCACCCTGAACCCATCTACCCAAAGTGGGCTCTTGGGAGCCACTGGGAGCTTGCCCTGCATGTGACCTTGAACAAACAGGGGCACACCCTCCCTCCCAGCAGTAGAAATTTTGAATTCACTAATCCTTGATACCTGCCCACAGACACCTCAATTACACAGCTACACTGTCAGGGCCCTTCAGAGTGCTTCAGTATGCCTTGCTGGCAAACATTCCACAGGTGCTCTTATGAGCCGCCACTGGAAGTAAGTGTTTATCCACCACAGATGCAGCAGCAAAATCTGATTCTGCACACTCCACAACTACAGAACTCTGGGAACCACAGTCATGCCTCTCCAAAGTGTAGGCCCCTTGAGCCATATCACCCCAACAGATGGTTCCTTAGTGCCACTGTGAATGCCCGCTGGGCACACATGATCTCAATTAAGGGGTCAAAACAGCAAAAATAGAAACATTCCCCTCCACAGCTGCCAACATCTAGACACCTCTCAAGGTCACAGGTCTACATCAAGAGAACACAAAAAGCTTAAGAAGAGAACTACAATAGATTAACAAGCACAGGAGAACTGAGAGAATATACCAGTAGCACCATCCCCAAAAGAACCTGGGTAGAAAAGCAATTGGATCTACAATTAAAACATTGCAGGAAAACATGGGAAGATAAAAAAGTAATCCCCAAAGGAAAGAAAAATCCCACCAGAGAAGGATTTAAATGGAATTGAGGCCAGCAGCTTATCAGAGAAAGAATTCAGAGTAATGGTTTTAAGGATATTTAAATGGTTGGATGACAAATACAGATGGCTCAATGACAAATACACACAACTCAAATAGAACTATAAGGAGCTGAATGAGAAAGTCACCAACATGAAAAGAAACCAAGAGGAGATGAAGAACAACATAGCTACAATAAGGAACACAATGGAAGGCCTAAAGAGGAGACTAGAAGAGGCTGAGGACTGCATCAGCAAATTAGAAGACAAAGTAGGAAAAAACACACAAACACAGCAACAACTGGAAAGAAGACTTAAAAAGCAAGAAGAGAGCATAGGGGAGCTTTGGGACAACACAAAGCAAAACAACATTTGCAGAAATAGGGGTACCAGAAGGAGAGGAAGAGAAGCAAGGAATAGAAAACCTATTTGAAGAAATAATGACAGAAAACTTCCCTGATATTGGCAAGAAAAAACAACATGCAAATCCAAGAAGCACATAGAGTACCAAACAAGATGAACCCAAAAAGACAAACACCAAGACACATCATAATTAAACTGGCGAACACTAATGACAAAGTAAGAATTTTAAAGGCTGCCAGAGAGAGACAGAAAGTTACCTACAAGGGATCTCCTATTAGAATATCAACTAATTTTTCAACAGATAACCACCAGGCCAGAAGGGAATGGAATGAAATATATAAAGTAAAGCAAAGCAAAGGACTGAACCCAAGACTACTATACCCAGCAAGGCTATCATTCAAAATTGAAAGTGGAATCAGGAGCTACACAGACAAAAACAAAAAACAAAAAACAAAAAACAAACGGCTGAGTTTATCACTACCAAGCCAACAATGCCGGAAATGCTAAAGGGACTGCTGTAAAAATAAGAAAGAGAAAGGCAAGAAGAAACACAAACACTAAGGAAAAATATGACAACAAACATGAACTTGTCAATAATAACATTAAATGTAAATGGGTTAAATGCATTAATGAAAAGCTATAAGATAAGAAATGATATGAATGGATAAGAAACCATGACCCATATATTTGCTGTCTACAAAAGACCCGCCTCAGAGCAAAGAATTCACACAGACTGAGAGTGAAGGGATGGAAAAACAACTTTCAGGAAAATGGAAATGAGAAAAAAGCTGGGTTGGTGATACTTATTTCTGATAAAATAGACCTCAAAGTAAAGGCCTTAACAAGAGATAAGGAAGGCCACTTCATAATACTAAAAGGAGCAATTCATCAAGAAGATATAACTCTGGTAAACAAATATGCACCCAATACAGGAGCAATCATATACATACAAAAACTGCTGGAAGATATCAAGGGAGAGATTGACAACAATACAATCATAGTAGGGGACTTGGATACAACACTGACATCACTGGACAAACTGTCTAGACAAAAAAAATTGGCAAAGAAACAGCAATTCTAAATAACTCACTAGATCAGATGGACCTAATTGACATCTTCAGAACATTTCCACCCAAAACCATGGAATATATGTTTTTTTCAAGTGCACATAGGACATTTTAAAAAATAGACCTTATATGGGTTCACAAGCAAAGTCTCCCCAAATTCAAAAAGAGTGAAATCATATCAACCATTTTCTCAGACCACAATGGCATAATATTAGAAATAAACTACAATAAAAACATTCCAAAAAATTCAAACACTTGGAAGCTGAATAGCATGTTATTAAATGATGATTGGGTTATCAATGAGATAAAACAAGAAATTAAAAACTTTCTGGAGACTAATGACAATAAAAACACAACAACGCAAATGAGATGGGACACAATGAAAGCAGTGGTGAGAGGGAAGTTTATAGCTCTACAGGCCTACCTCAAAAAACAAGATAAAATGATAATGAATCATCTAACTCAACAACTCAAAGAAATAGAAAGAGAGCAAAAAAAATCCCACAGTGAGCAGAATGAAATAATAAAGATGAGAGCAGAAATGAATGACATAGAGACAAAAAAAATACAAAAGATAAACAAAACCAAGAGGTGGTACTTTGAAAGGATACACAAGATTGATGAACCTCTAGCCAGGCTCACCAAGAAGCAAGGAGAGAGGACCCAAATAAACAGAATCAGAAATGAAAGAGGTGAAATAACAACAGAACCCACAGAAATACAAAGGATTGTTTAAAAAAATACCATGAACAACTCTATTCTAACAAATTACACAACCTAGAGGAAATGGACACACTCCAAGAAAAACACAACCTTCCGAAACTCATTCAGGAAGATTCTAAAAATATGCTGATAACTATGGAAGAAATTGAAGCAGTCATCAAAAAGCTTCTAGCAAAAAAAGCACAGGGCCAGACAGCTTTACAGGGGAGTTTTACCAAACATTCAAGGAAGAACTAAAATCTATCCTCCTCAGACTACTCCAGAAAATTCAAGGAGAAGGACCACATCCAAACTTCCTCTATGAAGCAAGCATCACCCTAATATGGAAACCAGATAAAGATAAAACAATGAAAGAGAATTACTGTACAGCAAATATCTCTCAGGAACATAGATGCCAAAATCGTCAACACAATTCTAGCAAATCGAATCCATCAGTACATCAGAAAGATCGTATGCAAAACCAAGTAGGATATATCCTGGGGATGCAAGAATGATACAATATTCGCAAATCCATAAATGTGACACATCACATAAGCAATTTGAGAGATAATAATCACATAGTCATATCAATTGAAGCAGAAAAAGCATTTGAAAAAATTCAACACCCTTTCTTGATAAAAACTCTCAGCAAGTTGGGAATAGAAGGAACATACCTCAACATGATAAAAGCCATATATGACAAACCCACAGCCAACATAATACTCGATGGGAAAAAAAAACTAAAACCATTTCCCCTAAGAACAGGAACAAAACAGGATGCCCACTCTCACCACTCCTATTCAACATAGTGCTAGAAGTACTAGCCATTGCGATCAGACAAGAAAAAGAAGTAAAAGGCATCCAAATTGGAAAAGAAGAAGTAAAACTGTCCTTATTTGCAGATGACATGATAGTGTATATAAAAAAACTGAAAGAATCTATCAAAAAAATTAATGGACTTAATAAATGAATTCAGCAATATAGCAGGATACAAAATTAATGCCCCCCAAAAAATTATGGCATTTCTATACACCAATAATGAACTTACAGAAAGAGAGACTAAAAAAGCAATTCCACTTACCATCGCTCCAAAAAAATTAAGATACCTAGAATAAACTTAACTAAGGAGGTAAAAGATCTATACGTGGAAAACTACATGACACTGAAAAAAAGAGATATAGGAAAACATAAACAGAAAGAAGGACATAACTTGTTCATAGATTGGTAGAATCAACATCATCAAAATGTCCATACTACCCAAAGAAATCTATAAATTCAATGCCATCCCCATTAAAATACCAAAGGCATACTTCACAGACCTAGAACGACCTTTCCAAAAATTCATCTGGAATAAAAAAGACCCCTAATAGCTGCAGCAATCCTGAGAAAGAAGAACAAAGTAAGTGGGATCTCAATACCAGATTTCAAGCTGTATTACAAACCAGTGTTCTCAAAACAGCCTGGTCCTGGACAAGAACAGACATATAGATCAATGGAATAGAAAAGGGAATCCAGATATCGACCCAAACCACTATGCCCAATTAATATTTGACAAAGGAGGCATGAACATACAATGGAGTCAAGACAGTCTCATCAACAAATGTTGTTGGGAAAATTGGACAGATACATGCAAAAAAATGAAACTAAACCACCAACCTTCACTATACAGAAAAATAAAATCAAAATGTATAAGGGACTTAAACATGACAGAACACCATAAAAATATAGAGGAATCCACAGGCAGCAAAATCTCAGACATATGCCGAAGGAACTTCTTCACTGATACTGTTCCTATGGCAATGGAAACTAAAGGAAAAAAATAAACAGATGGGACTTCAAAATAAAAAGCTTTTGCACAGAAAAGAAAACTATCAATAAAACAACAAGAAAGCCCACTGCATGGGAGAATATATTTTCCAATGTTATCAACATTAAGGGTTTAAACTCCAACATTTACAGAGAACTCATACAACTTCACAAAAAAGAGGATAAACAAACCAATCAAAAAATGGGCAATTGATCTAAATAGGCACTTTTCGAAAGAAGACAGAAGGCCAAAAGACATATGAAAACCTGCTAAAAGTCACTAATCATCAGAGAGATGCAAATGAAAACAACAATAAGGTACTATCTCACACCTGTCAGAATGGCGATCATCAACAAATCAACAAATGACAAGGGTTGGCGAGGATTCAGAGAAAAAGGAACCCTCGTGCACTTCTGATGGGAATGCAGACTGGTGCAGCCACTGTGGAGAACAGTATGGAGTTTCCTCAAAAAAATCTAAAAATGGAACTCCCATTTGACCCAGTGATCCCACTTCTAGGAATATATCCCAAGAAACTAGAAACACCAATCAGAAAGGATATATGCACCCCTATGTTCATAGCAGCACAATTCACCATAGCTAATATTTGGCAACAGCCTAAGTGCCCATCAGCAGATGAATGGATCAAAAAACTTTGGTACATCTACACAATGGAATACTACACTGTGGTAAAAAAAAGAAGGAGCTCCTACCATTTGCAACAACATGGATGGAGTTGGAAAGTATTATGCTAAGTGAAATAAGCCAATCCTAGAGAAAGATAAATATCACATGATCTCACTCATTTGTGGAATATAATGAATGGCATAAATTGATGAATAAGAACATATCCAGAGACTAAAAAACATTGATCAGAACATCAAACCTCAGGGAAGGTGGGGGTTGGTGGGAGTATGGGAGAGAGATCAACAGAGGGACTTTCCTACATGGATATGAGCCTAATCAATGGTCACAGACAACGGGGGGTGGAGGTGGGGCATGACTGGGAGCGGGGGGGTAATGAGAGAATAAGTACACATGTAAAAAATAAAAATTAAAAACAATTATAAGAAAAAAATAAAATATTAAATCTAATCCATACTAGTGGTCACCTTATGAGAAATTGTTTCATGTGACAAAGATTTTTAAATGAAACCCTCTGTAGCCTGAAAATTATTTTGGAAGGAAATAGTTTCCTTCAAATGTCGTAACGGCTGTAAATGAAAGTCAATATATTTGGCCTTTTGAACTAAAGTAAGTAATTTGTGTTTTTCCTTCCCTGACAAAGTTTATATAAAGTTACAAAAAGAAACTGACAGTCAGTTTGAAATTGAATTGCCATAGCCTAGAGCAAAGAATATCTTTACATATTATTCTAAAATGTCATTATCATTCTTGATATTTCACAACAGCTTATTGTATAATTACCCCAAACAAAATTATAAACTAATTCTTTGAATGTTTGGCAGCAATTTAAAAAAGGACATGAAATGATTTAATCCCTTACCAAAGGAATTAAAGCACTGGGAATGCACTTGGGCAATCTACTCTGGCCCCTCTTACCCTTTTTGCCAAGAGGGACCCTCTCCTCACAATCTAATTGCCCTCAGCTGTTGCCTGAGCTTTCTATTAATGCTGAGGTTGAAGCCTTGAGGTGGCTGTTATAATGGGTCTGTCTCTCGACCAATTGTGTGAGCTGGGCCCTCTCTGGAGAAGGATCCCGAATTCCTGAAGATCTGTGATCAGTGCCAAGATATGTGATTAGTGCCGGGGCCCCATCAGCAGGCGAGGGGATCCAAAGGCAGGTGCTGGGTGTGGAGGCCACAGGGGCATAGGCTACCAAGGAGACAGAATTGAACCTCACATCACCCTGCTTGCCCCGGAGGATGACTGGTCAGCTAGAGATTGGTAAGATTCCTCAAGGAAGGAACAATTTAAGACAGGCACAGCTGCAGAAGGGCCATCAGGAGAGAACTTGGGGGTCCACAGAGGTGAAGCACAGACCCTCACCCCTCCAACCTTGCAGGGGCCTGAACCCTCACACCTTCTAAGAGAGGTTTCCTGCCCCCATGGCTGCTTCGCTTCCCACAACCAGCACAGATCGCCACCCAAGTAACAGAGACTTACTTAGCCCAGCTCAGATTGGGACCCAGGTAACAGAGATTTTGCCAACAGCAGCTGCCCTATATCTAAATTCAACCTAGCAGCATGAATGCTCAGGGCCTACTCAAGAATGCAAATAATCCTTTCCACTAGTATTTACAGGGTAATCTAAGATTGTTGGTAGAGTATCAAATTTGACAGTAAAAGAGTAATCAAGCTTTCAGATTAATTTAAATTGGCTAATTGAAATAAGTGAATACCCAAGAAAATTTAATTGTACTGGACAAAAAGTTGTTTCTAAAGTATTACCTAAAATTTCTATTGGTAGTTCATCTCGTGGTAAAATTGCTTAATATGCAATGAACATAAAGCAGTCATATCTTTGTGCAAAAAATTAAAAATTAAAATTATCAAGATTGCATTTAAAAATTTACAAAAGTATCCATTAATCACAAAAAGGGGGGTAGTAGGATAATATCATGTAAGGAAATATAGCCTGTAAGTAAATTACATCTAGAAAAATTTTATTTTGGAAAATTAATTTTCATTTGTGATGCTAATAGCAAAAACACCCATGAAAAACACACATGGTGGCAAAATAAGCTAAAGGAAAATCTTTTGGGCAAAATAAGCCAAAGGAAAATCTTTTGGGCAAAATCTATTTTATAAAAAAGATTTCTTTATTAACTTTTGGTCGAGAATACGTTTATATACTTTCAGAAAACAACTCTCAGACCAAGTGGACTCCTGCAACAGAGAGGAGCTGACAGGTCTGCTCCAACCACAAAGACAAGAGAGAAACAGTCCAGAGATGGAAGATGCAGATGACACCTTTCCACGCTAGCAGTCAGCAGCTCTGCATCGCTACAGGTTGTCTAGGATCAAACCAGAGAGGGTTGGACCTGCATTGCCACCATTTGTCCACCATCTAGATACCATTGCTGACATGTACACATAAGGAACTGTTTGACATTGAAACTGGGAGTCGGAACTGCTGGACATTGAAATTGGGACTCAAACAATTTTTGTTCTTATAGATTTTATTCTAGTCCACAGAGGCAAGGTGTTTTTAAAGAAAAGAATCAGGGCGTGGGGGGTGGGCAAACAGATTCAGAAGCAAAGAAACATTGAACAGACTGTCAAACTACAGTGGGAAGGCAGGGGAGTTGGAGAGGGGGGCTGTAAGAGATCAACCGAAGGTCTTGTATGCATGTATATAAGCATAACCAATGGATATAAGACACTGGAGCGGGCAGGTGAGGGCATGTATTAGGGGGTAGACTAGTTGGTAGGGAAGGTCGTGGGGAAAGTCAATGGGGGAAAAAAAGGAGGCATATGTACTACTATTTGTAATACTTTAAAAAATAAAAAAAGGAAAAAAAATAAATTAGTTTTTTTAAAAAAAGAAAAGAAAATGGGCCCAATCTTATAGGCAGACACAACAGTAGGATGATTACCAGAGGGAAAGGAGGCTAGAAAAGGTATCAGAGGGGCATAAATGGTGATGCAAGGAGACTTGACTTGTGGTGGTGAACACATAATTCAATATATAGATGATGTGTTATAGAATTGTACACCTGAAACCTATATAATTTTAATAATCAATGTCACCCCAATAAATTCAATTGAGAAAAGAAATACTAGTAAAAGAAAATAATTTGACAAAAATCATCCCTGTGCAAGCCAAGACATTGGACTTACTAAACAAAGACTTTAAAAGAACTGTATTAAATATACTAGAAAAAATAAAGGAAACCATGGATAAAGAAGTAAAGGACACCAATCAGATAAATGATGCATGAACACTATCAATATTGAAGTATCCAGTCAGAGAAGCATACAAAAAGAATGAAACATATACCATTAAGCAGACTACCAGACATCTTACTGGAATCACGAAAGGAGGAGAGAGAGACAAAGGTGAGACAGTATATTTGATGAAATAATGGCTAAAAACTTCCCAAATTTGATGAAAAACATAATTCTATATAGCCAATAAAATCAAGAAATTTCAAGTAGGATAATGTGAATGAAACCCACAATCAGACACATTTTAATAAACCTGGCAATAGACAAGGACAAACAGAGAAATTTGAAAACATCAAGAGAGAAGCAATTGATCACCTATAAAGATTCTACAGAATAAACAGCTTATTCTTTTTTTTAATTATGAAGATATTTTTATATTACTATAGTTAGAAAGTTATATGTGGGAGACTGTTTGGCTCCATGTGGATATATCATTTCTTTTTAAGCTTTAATGATGCATAATTGATAGATAATATTGTCAGATATTTAAAGTGTACAACCTGGTAATTTGAAATATAGATATATTGTGAAATAATTCCCACCATCAAGTTACTTAACATACCCATCACCATACATATTTGTGTCTGGAAACACAAATTGTACTCTCTTAGAAAATTTCCCTTAAATGGCACAGTCATCAACTATAGTCACCAGGACTTATTCATTTTGTAGCTGAAAGTTTATTCCTTTATATCAGCCACTCCCTAGATCCCTCACTCCAAGTCCCAAGCAACAATTATTCTAGTCTCTCTTTCTATGTGCCTGATGTTTTATTTAGATTCCACATATAAGTCATATCATGCAATATTTATTTTTATCTGTCTAGTTTATTCTACTTAGCATAAACCCTCCAGAATTATTCATGCTGTCACAATGGAAAGTTTTCCTTCATTTATAAGGCTGAATAATGTTCTAGTGTATACTTCTACACCACATTTTTCTAACTTCAACTTTTATTTTTGAATTACAGTTTACTTTCAATATTATCTTGTACTGGTTTCAGGTGTATAGCATAGTGTTTAGACAATCATATACTTTATAAAGTGTTAGCCCTGATATTTCTAGTAATCATAGTTATCACTTATTATTGATTATACTAGTGGCCCAATGCACAGATTCATGCACATTGAAAGGAAATTGATTAGAAGAAATATTTTAATATCATTATTCACCCTTTCTCTATAATAGAAATGTCAACCAAATTCATGATGGACAATGACAGATCAAAACACACCCATGCGATTGGTACCAGGGAGAGCTTTATATGTATCATGCATGTGCTAGTCAATGTTTATTTTTAAATTGCCAGTGTGTGTCATATGAGCCCAATGGTTGGTCAGTCGGACTGTCAGATAGTCACTTAACCTTTTATGTATCTAGATTCCCTATGCTGTAATTTATATAACTATGACTATTTTGAAACTACTAATTTGTACTTCTTAACTCCTTCACCTCTGTCTCCCAGTCCTCCAAACCTTCATGCACTCTGGCAACCACCAGACCACTCTCTATGACTGAATCTGTTTTAATTTTGTTTGTGTGCTTACTTTGTTCTTTAGATTCCACATATAAGTGAAATCATATGGTGTTTGTCTCTTTATGAATGACTCATTTCACTGAATAATACCCGCTAGGTCCGCCCATACTGTCATAAATGATAAGATCTCTTTATTTTTAATGGCTGAGTAATACTCCACTGCACATATCTACAGGCACTATTTATCCACTTGTCTGTTGCTAGACACTAGGGTTGTTTCCATATCTTGGCTATTATAAATAATGCTGCTGTGAACATAGAGATGCATATAAACTTTCAATTTAATGTTTTGGGTATCTTTGAATAAATCCTCAGAATTGAAATCATTGGGTCATAGGAAGTTCCTTTTTTAATTTTTTGAGGTAACACCACACTGCTTTCCACAATGGCTGCATCAATCTGCATCCCCCCAACAGTGCACTAGGGTTCTCTTTTATCCACATCATCACCCACACTTGTTTGTTGACTTATTGATGATAGCCATTCTGGCAGGCATGAGATGAGTATCTCATTGTGGTTTTAATTTGTATTTCTCTGATTATTAGTGACATTGAGCATGTTTTCATATGTCTATTGGCCATCTGTAGTCCTCTTTGGAGAAATGTCTATTCATGACCTTTGCTCATTTTTTAATTGGGTTGTCTTGGTGTTCAGTAGTATAATTTCTTTATATATTTTGAAAAGTAACCCCCTTTCAGATGATTACTAGCAAATATGTTCTCGAATTCAGTGGGTTCTATTTTCATATTGTTAATGGTTTTTTGTGCTTTGAAAAAGCTTCTTAGTTTGATTTAGTCCATTTGTTTATATTTTCCTTGTCTGAAGAATATAGCCACAAAAATATAAAATTTTACTGCCTATGTTTCCTTCCTGTATTCTTATGGTTCTGTGACTTATGTTTAATTTGTTAATCCATTTTGAGTTTATTCTTGTATATGGTTTAAGTTGGTGATCTAGTTTCATTTTCTTTTTACACATATCTGGCAATTTTCCCAGCACCATTGATTCAATAGATCCTTCAAGGCCATAGTAATCAAAACAGCATGGTATTGGCATAAAAACTAATATATAGATCAATGGAACAGAATAAAGAAACCATAAATAAATCCACACCAATATGAATGTTTTTGTTTCCTTTGTCAAATATTAATTGATAATATAGGTGTGGACTTATTTCTGATTTCTCTATTCTGTTCCATTGATCTATATACCAGTTTTTATGCCAATACCATGCTATTTTGATTACTATGGCCTTGAACGATTGTTTGATATCAGGTAGCATGATTCCTCCAACTTTGTTCTTCTTTTTCAAGATTGCTGAGGCTATTTGGGTTCTTTTGTGGTTCCATAGTTATTTTGGAATATTTTTTTCTAATTCTGTGAAATATACCATTGGTATCTTAATAGGAATTGCGTTAAATCTGTAGATCACTTTGGGTAGTATAGACATTTTACTTATGTTAATTCTTCTTATCCATGAACATGGTGCATATTTCCATTTATTTGTATCTTCTTCCATTTCTTCAGGATCTTACTATTTTCTGAGTACAGGTCTTTTAACCTATTTAATTAAATATATTCCTAGGTATTTTTTTTCACACAGTTATAAATGACATTGTTTTCTTAGTTTTCCTTTATGGTGGTTCATTATTGCTGTATAAAAATGCGACCAATTTCTAACCTGGCTAGTGTGGCTTAGTGGCTGAGCATTGATGTACAAACCAGGAGGTCACGATATGATTCCCATTCAGGGCACATTCCCTGGTTTTGGGCTTGATCCCCAGTAGGGAGAGTGCAGGAGGCAGCTAATCAATGATTCTCTCTTATCATTGATGTTTCTATCTCTCTTTCCCTCTCCCTTCTTCTTTAAAATCAATAAAAAAATTACCAATTTCTGAATATTACTTTTTCTTATCCTGCTATTTTACTGAATTTAATCAGTTTTAAAATTTTTGTAATGGAATCGTTTTTATTTTTTTTTTAAATTAATTTTTATACACATCTCTCCATTACCTCCCTCCCTCCCAGGCATACCCCAACCCCCCAGTGTCTATGTTCATTGGTTATGCTTATATGCATGCCTACAAGTCCTTTGATCTCTTATCTACCTCACCTAACTTTAATCGTCCTGCTGTAATTTCACAGTCTGTTTGAAGCTTTACTGTCTCTGCATCTATCCTTTTGTTCATCATTTTATAATGTTTTTTAATATCCACAAATGAGTGAGATCATGTGATGCTTTTCCTTCATTGACTGGCTTATTTCACTAAGCATAAGGCTCTTCAGTTCCAACCAGGTTGCTGCAAATGGTAAGAATTCCTTCTTTTTAATGGCAGCATAGAATTCCATTGTGTAGATTAATGGAATCTTTAAGGTTCTCTATATACAATGGTATATAATCTGCAAATATTGACAGTTTTATCTATTTCTTTCCATTTTTTTAGTTGTCTGTTGCCTTTAATTAACATCTAAATAGATAAAATAGTCTTTCATAATTATGCTATGGAAGTATCTATGAACAAAATAGATTTTTTTTTTTTGGCAAATGCCTAGGAAAGAATAGTCAAGTTCATCCAAGGTTTTAAGAAACAGCCTCTATATAGCCTGGGCATGATCAGTGTTTGGGGACAGAGGTAGTTATCCGCAATCCATACATTCCTTTTATTTCTTCTTTTAGTGCCTGATCTGGTGCTGCTGGGGAGTTATGTCTTAAATTCTTCTGACTGGATTTTTTTAAATATATTTTTATTGATTTCAAAGAGGAAGGGAGAGGGAGAGAGATAGAAACATCAATGATGAGAGAGGATCATTGATTTGGGTGCCTTCTGCACGCCCCACACAGGGATCAAGCCCACAACCCAGGAATGTGCCCTTGGGAATCGAACCTGGGACCTTTCAGTCCACAGGCCAATGCTCTATCTACTGAGCCAAGCCAGCTAGGGCTGGATTTGGATTTCATACATTGCCCCACAGCCTCCTGAAATGTCAATGAATTTGATAGTTGTGTTCAAGGAAAGTTTTCTTTGAGGATTTGGGTTACTTTGAGCTCCCTTTCAGTTTGCTAGGCAAACATCCACTAGGTACAGCAAAGAGGAAGCTGATCTCTGCTGTACTCACCCCGCAGAACCAGGGGAGCAGAGGTGCTGATGAAGCTGGGCATGGCCCAAGGGACCTGCTGCCCCTATTTCTTTCCAATTTTAATTCTTCTTCTTGTCTGATGGATGTGGTTAGAACTTCCAGTGCTATGTCAAATAAAAATGCTGACAGCAAACATGCTGTCTTGTTCCTAATCATAAGGCAAAAGCTTTTACTTTTTCCCAATTGAATATGATTTTAGCTGTGGGCTTGTCATATATGGCCTTATTTATATTGAGATATGTGCCCTCTATTCTCACTTTGCTCAGAGTTTTTATCATAAAATGAATGATGGATTTTGTCAAATGCTTTTTCACATCTATTGATATGTGATTTTCTCCCTCATTTTGTTTATATGGTGTATCACATTGATTGATTTGTGAATATTGTACCAAACTTGCATCATATGAATAAATCCTACTTGATTATGTTATAGTAGAGGCCCGGTGCATGAAATTCATGCATGAGGGGGCATGTGTGTTCCTCAGCCCAGCTTGCACCCTCTCCAATCTGGGACCCCTTGGGGGATATCTGACTGCAAGCATTCAGACACACCTCTCACGATCTGGAACCGCTGGCTCCTAACCGTTCACCTACCTGCCAGCCTGATCCACTCCCCTATCAGCCTAACTGCTCCCCTGCTATCCAAATCACCCCCAACTGACCTCACCTACTGACCTGGTCGCCCATGCGGCCCTCCCCTGCTGGCCTGATCTCACCCTCCACTGCCCTCCTCTGCTGGCCAATTTGGTTCTGATTGATCAGTTTCTATGCCAGTCAGCGTCTCTGGGCCTATCAACGGAGCTTGATCCGAAAGGTGGGGCTGATCAGCAGCCCTGGTGGAGACCTGGAGAGAAATGGAGGCACAGCTGCTGGAGAGAAAGAGAGGTAAGGGCTGATCAACAGCTGCCACAGAGGCTATGTATCAGATCCTGCTTCTCTCTCCAGGTCTCTCTCTGGGCCTGATTTGCAGCCTCCTCAGCAGTCAGAACTGGGTCGCCATGGCAACCCAGTTCTGACTGCAGGATTGACTTCTGGTTGGTCGAGCCTCTGGTCGTGATGGATGCAGGGTTTTTTGTATTAGGATATGATTATTTTAATGCATTGCTGGGTTCAGTTTGCTAACATTTTGTTGAAGATTTTTGCTTCTGTGTTCATCAGGAATATTGGTCTATAATTTTCTTCTTTGTAGTATGTATTTTTTGGTTTTGGAATTAAGATAATTCCAAAAGAGCTTGGAAGTCTTCCTTCCTCTTGAATTTTTTTTTTTAAATAACTTGAAAAAAAATAGGTGTTAGTTCTTCCTAGAATGTTTTGTAAAATTCAACTATGAAGCCATCTTGTCTAGTACTTTTGTTTCCTGGTAGGTTTTTTTTTTTATTACTCCTTCAAATTCATTAGGTGTAATCAGTCTGTTCATATTTTGTTTATCTTAATTCAATTTTGAAAGATTGTCTATTTCTCATGATACCCAAATTTTTGGCATATAGTTATTTGTAATATTTTGTTAAGATCCTTTGTAATTTTGTGGCATCACTTGTTACATCTCCTTTTTCATTTCTGATTTTACTTATTTGGGGGCTCTCTCCTTGTTTTTATGGGTCTGATTAAAGATTTATCCATCTTGTTTATATTTTCAAAGAACCAGTTCTTAGTTTCATTTCTTTCTTTCTTTCTTTCTTTCTTTCTTTCTTTCTTTCTTTCTTTCT